>JBCEWB010989408.1:0-15128 GCA_039654565.1 Peronia peronii | reverse complement strand
TGGCCCAGAAGCTCAGTCGGAGCTGGGACCTCCGTAGCTCGAGCGGAGGCACGCCTAATTCTACTTCGAGCATATCTTTCAGAATCATAATATAGATCCATTTATGTACATAAGGACAGACAGAGAGGGAGAAAGTCCTAATATTAACACTTAAGATTCCTCTCTTTGTAAAACATCATTCCCACTATAATAATTTTCATCCTACTACCTTTGTCATAGTTTTTCATCATTTTACCCTACTACAGCTGCTATTGCATAAATTTTTTTCCATAATATTGCAATGATTTTCTTTTCTCTCATTCATGTCAACACACCCATTGTTCTCTTCATTACCTCAAAACCCATGATCTCTTTTGACAACTATAGTCACAGTCGCTGACTGCTATTTTCAACTACAGTCCAGTTTGGTAAAAACTAATCCCCCGGGACCAAAAACATTTGTTGACTTCAAACTAGGTTGACATCAGCCGTTACAAGAATACATGTATAAAGTGAAAAATATTAGGACTGCTGAGACGAGTTGACTTCAAGCAAAAATTTACTTGAAGTGAGATGACTTGAAGTGGACTGAACTGTGTATTCGTGCATCCAGATGAAATGATGTGGATATTAAAGGACACTTCATTAAGAAAACTGGAGTTTCATATCCAAGATAACCACCCCCAGGAGGGTGAAGGGCGTACATATACCATAAAATTGGAGTTCACTGACCACAAGATCACAGTAGCTAAGTTTCAGTGTAAACATCTTGAAACAGAATTGTCAGCATTAACTTGTATCCTCACCAGAGTCAAGTTTATTCACTTCACTTCCCACTGTACACAGAAACTAATACCGTATTCATTTCACCCAGTCACATGTCATATGTCCTCTGGACAATCAGAATGAATCATAAGCCACTGGGCTCAAACAGAGAAATATTCATCTTTGAATGAGAAAGTATTGCTCTTATGAGCAGATTGTATCAGAGTGTTCTGAGATGAATGTTAGATTATACAGAGCCACTTTCTATCTCTTCACTCTGCAATATCTTTCACTACAGTCACGCTGGCTAAGAACCTTTTTTTACCATATTAAAGTTAATGATTTAACATTTCAGGCGTGACACAATGAAGTCAGGCACTCAACAACTGAGGCAACCGAAGAAATCACGTATTTTTCAACAGTGAACGAATTTGTAACCCAATGTTTTTTTTCTCCACAGAACCCTTCAATATCAATCTAAAAGTGCATTTCAGAGTTAAATTTGCTGAAATAGGTTGAGTAAAAGCTCCAAATTGTAATATAGTGGCATAGCCTGATAAGGATTTACAAAAGTGATCAGCCATTTTCTCACTAAATTCAGCTCCAGCAACAGGTTACACCCATCGTCTTTAATTGCCAATATCTCGACTTCTATCTAGTTAGACATTTAAAAACAAAATTTTTTCACACACAGAAAGGGAAATGAAAACTCTTCACAATGATACCAATATTTCCATATGCTCAAACTTTGATGAGGGCCTGATTTTACTATGTCGCATATAATTTTACTTGATAGTTATCACTCAATTTAGTGAAAAATCTCAATTTGACGACCTCCAAGACATTTCTCGTCCACACTCATCTTTTCGTCACAAATAGGAAACTCACGTTTTGAGCGCAGTGAGACAGATGATCCTGCCGCGGTTCTTGACTGTGCCGCCTTGCTCCATCACCTTCTGCTGCTGCTGCGTCGGCTCTCGCAAACATTCAATGGCACTGGTCAAGCCATGCAGGGCTGAGTATTCATCGTTGTCCTTCTTACCCCTAGGTGGCCCGATGTGAGCCAGTTTTGTGAACAAAGTCTGGAAGGACAACAATATGAAGACCATTCAAAATATGCAAGAAATCTGGCCTACAAAAGACAATTCACATATCAACGGTAACAGTTGCAAATCGTATAAGTCCAAAATTAAGTCTAGCTATATTTTTGTCATAAAATATCCCTTGGAAACCCTCTTGCAAAGAATGATACAAGAGAGTTTGTGACTGTTACCGTCGATACACAAATAACAAAAGCCAGACTTACAGAACATAAAACAAACAAAATGTAAAGAGAGATTTTCTTTTTACCAGTCTTATTGCTTCTCTTTCCCAGACTATATGGGATGATGAATAAGACGTGTCTACAGACAGAAGGTTAGCCGGCCTAATGTGCATGTGCGGAAACGGCAATCAGCAAACATGACATGTTTTTGTTTTTTATACAAAGATCTAGATTTAGATCAATCTAAATAAGATATTATTATTATATGTACCCTAATCCTAACCCTAAACCTATACCTAACCCTATAGTTCGCGCGGCATGACGTTATACGCATGCACAATAGCCCGGCTGACCTTCTGTCTGTAGATGTAAATATGAATAAGCAATGTAAAGAAGAAAAAAAAAATCACACTAGTCCCTCTCATTTAAAAGACTGATCACACACACACAAACAAAATGTGAACTTATTACGATAAAAAGAAAATATTTTCCTTCCACCATGAATTTCTTCAGAACTTATCATGCATATGTTCCAAGCAGGAGAGCGCAAACTTTTTTTTTTCCCCTCTTGATAGCACTAGTCCAACATCTTTTGTGTCTGGCAAAGGAAGGTAACAGGGATAATCAAAAGCAATCTCCATTGTCTACCAAAATGTAGAACAGTTTGCTTGTCTCCTCCATGCATGAAACAGTAGGCAGTATGTAAAGTGGTGAACAATGATGAAAACTGTTCAGATAGTAAAACTCATCTTCATCAAACGAGGACCTTTGCAACTAGATCTATGTCTGGCTAGCCAATGACAAAACAAAATACTAAAACTCACTTTTTTTCAGATGACAACCACTATGTAATTTTAAATGAAATGAAATTAACACAAACCATAATGTTAATTCTGTGTTTAAGTGTCTCAGGCAACAAGCTATAATGCAAAAGTTGTGAAACTCATTGAAAACAAAACTTTACAAACCCAGTCATATTTGTGGAACTATCCCTGTTAATGTCAAATCTCACATACAAGGTATGTTTCACTGCACAAAACATTCGTGTAGCAGGGACGTCAATCTGTTTTCACGTAAAAATAGGAAACCTTTCCCCCTCTACTTTTTCCATGCCAAACTCTAACGGTAACATGTAAAAAGTGCAGTTTTTTTATTCAAGAAGGCAAAAAAAGAGGTGAGTAAAGAATCTGATTAGAACCAAAAAGTCTGTTTTCCTACTAAAGCAGGAAGTTTGACATCCCTGGTAAAAATTATCTTGTTACTGATGGATGGTTCACATAATGAACAAACCTGCAAGCATCCTGGTATGTAGCACACAAGTATCACAAGGGTTCAATAATGAAAGACAGCACATGGAACAGTTAGACTTGGCAGAAATAAAGACACAAAAACAGAAACACTGGCATTGGCAGTTCCATTGAGATACAGAACTCCCAACCTCCCACAACATCCATTTTGTTAACCTGTGAACTATCACAACACTTGTTAGTTCATGCCATCTACCTCTTCCATGTTAAAATCAGTAATCCTTACCGTATCTCTGCTGGGACAACTTGGTTTTAGCATTGTCAGTGTACAAAAGTTATAGTCATATAAATATATGAATTTAGTTCTAGGTCTAGTTTGTAGCAACAAAAGGGTTAAAGAGGAGCTACCAGATGATCAGTGGCTACTTACAGCTGTGATGTCTGGACAGTTCCAGGGATTTAGGGTATGACTTTCTACCACGACTCGCACCTAGGAATAGAACAGAAAAGAATGCCTGGCTCATAATTTATGGCACAAAACACCAGCACTATCATCAGAATGTAAATGGGCAAATTATTCTGACACTGTTCATAAAATTGTAACACTCCACTTGCAAAATAAAATGTTTGAATTGACTGACACAGATATAATCAAACAAATGGGTTTATAATATATTAAACGCATCGACTATACATACAAAAATCTGTTAACTATCACTGATTATCAGCATTATTCATCATTTCCATCTAAATGACATGAGAACATGGACTTGGAAATCACTGGAATATATTCTCTCTTGGGGAGGTGGGGAAGGGGGGGGGCGGGAGGGGGGAGGGAGGAGGGGCGTGACAAAGCAACCTGATAATCTAGACCAAATTATCACATTCTGAAAATATAACGATAAGCTGAAAATAATCTTCATCCATTTCTGTATTCCTGTCAAGTGTTTTTTTTGTAGTTTGAAAGAAAATTACATGCACTGTATCAAAGCCAGTCCTTACCTGACAGTCTCTTGGATAAATATCAAACACTATTCTCAGATATTCCTGCAATCCTTCAACGTTGCAGGTCCATAACGATTTGGTGATGGGTGCTGCAGGAATCACGCCTGAACCTTTAGACTTGAGCACATCATACTCGATCGGTTGATTACACGATTGTGCAAAGTATGAGCTGTGGTCCAAAACAAACACTGTCTTGTGCGTTATTGGGAAAATCATCATTTCAAGCTCAGGTATCCTGTGGCAAACAGAACATGTGCACGCAGAGTTTTAAGGCATCTGTTCCATTACTTGACACTGTGACTGTAATGAACCACCCATGTCAAACCTCATCCACGTCTTGCGCCCGGGACAAATGAGTCAGAAGTCGCACTGGGTGATTTCTATCTACGGCTGTTTCTAATTTTTTCCAACTAAGATACCAGAATTTTTTTTTTCAGGTTAAAAAAGGTTAAATTTACGTTTTATGAAAACAAAAAAATTTTTGGTATATGAGTCAGAAAATAATTAAAAATGGCCATAGACTGAAATCGTCCGGTGTGACTTCTGACTTATTTGCCATGGGTGCAAGACATATTATATTATCTATATTTACAAACAAGATCCAATAATTACAAATAGAATGCTTCCACCAAGATGAGCTGAGCTGGCATAACTAATAATTTCATCTTCCCAAATTTTCCAAGGAGACACATGTGTGACTCATCACAATGGTTCGATCCACAAGGTACACTGGGCGGTTTCAAGCAAATGGGGCAGAAAGGTCAAGGGGAGGGTCAAATGATCAAAATTTGGATTTTTCCACCAACCTATTCTTTAGGCATTGCATTATGTAAATATATGAGACGCAACACGATGAAATCAGGCGCTTGTCAAACTGAGCCGACCGGAGAAATCATGTGTTTTTCAACAGTGAATGAATTTTTAATTATTTTTTTTCTTCACCAAACATTTCTATATCAATCTAAAAATGCATTTCAGAGTTCAATTTACTGAAATAGATCAAGTAAAAGCCCAAAAATTGTAATTCAGTGGCATGGCCTAACAAGGATTAATAAAGATTTACAAAAGTGATCGGCCATTTTCTCAATAAATTCAGCTGCAGCAACAGGCCACCCGCATTGTCTTTCATTGCTAATATCTCAACTTCTACTTAAGATAGAACAATCATTTTTTTCACATATAGAAAGGGAAATGAATAATCTTTACAGTGATACCAATAACTCAATATGCTCAAAATTTGACGAGAGCCTGATTTCATTATGTCATCTCATATCAAAACATGGAATTAAGCTTGAAAACTACGTAAAAATCACTTTTAAAAATATAGGATCCGTTGCCAAGGAGATATAACGCAAAACTTTGAAAGCAAATTTCTCCAAATTTTTATTTCTTTCGAAACCATGTGCAATAGCTTTAGATGCTCATAACTCTGTCAAATAACATCATTGAGCAAGGAAACTGGTGTCAAAGGATAGCTGAGAGATCACTCTTTCACACTGTATCAATAACTCCATTTGCCCAAAATGTACCTTGTGGACCGAACCGTCATGATACATCACATATATATATGGATTTTAAGAAACCGCTGTTTGCTACCCAGGGCAAACCTAAACTTTTTTGGATCCACTGAATGTGAGTGTATCACAGAAAACTTCCAAGCCTGGTGTCTGGCTTGTTTAGAGGATCTTCACCCTAACACCCCCACAGGCAAGTTTGAAAGGTTCATTGTACATTTTAATCACTACATATCAATACATGTTTAAATGTCAAAGAATATCATTTCCTTCAAGAAGAGATGGTCTGGCTAAGACTGGGAACTACTCAAATGTTCTATACAAGGACAGCGAACGGCGGCAATGAATACAAAAGAATAGCTTCCAACTTATAGATCAAATCAATAGATCTACATAATTGGGCTACACTACATAATTTTCAGCAATTGTCATTTCATTGACATCTCTATTTTATGCTATGATTTAAATGGTTCTATGCAGCTACAATTACTGGTAATGCAGTTTGGACGTAGCTCTAGACCTAAACAGTCAACATATTTTCTATAGTTTTTCGTCTATCGTTTCCTTTGAAAAGTTTACAAAATAGATCTGGCCTCAAATAGAACTAACGTACGTTCTTCTTTTAAAATGATGTCTGAGAAGAAAACAAATTTCTGCCACATCGCTAGTACCATGACTATTAGCTCTACCACCACAAAAAAAGTTCTGGCGTTCTGTTTTGCTCCATTAGTTTCGGCATGAGAGACAGCTGATTGTGGTAATATTGCTATTCCTTTGTTTTTAAGTTATGTTCGTGCTTTTTGAGGTTATCACTATCGTTTCCTTGTAATTCATAACAAAAAATTAACACTTCTAACATATATATCCTTATCATTTGTCACTTACCGATATTCGGTTCAGAATTCTTACTACCGTCTGTTCAAACAAATCGTAAGAGCCGGGAAGTTCGAGTTGTAATTAGATGGAGGCGGCCATATTGAAGTAGTGAGGAAAAGTGGTTCCGGTCAAAACAAAGAGCAAATTGTTAATTAAAGAAACCAATTTTATTAAAATGTTGACGCAATTTTTAAAATACGATAAACACAGGATAAATAAAATGAATAAATAAGCATCTCAATTATTTTATGAAAGAAAGATACAGATCTATATTAGGTTCGGGGCGAATACCATAGTGATTAATCAAAGCTTGAAAATGGAGGACGATTCCGTTAGACTTAGAAGTGAAGATGCTAAAGATTATCTCAATAAGCATCGTATTGTAGAACTTTTCAACAATCTGACAGCACAGTTAATATACAAAAGACCAGGTAAGTTAGCAGATGAAAAATAATTTGATCAATGAGTTGTCAACACTGCCTGTAGAAATCTAGATCAAGATGTGGTTCTTTTCCTCATGTGGTTTATGATTTCATCGAGTATTACCGGTCCAGCAGATGATATTTCATTTTCTTATTTCTAAGGTTTCCATTTTGTTCGATTCCAACCAGAATCATTTTCTTATAGCAATGTGTTATGTCGTACAGCACAATCATGTAGTTTTCTCGTTATATTTTGCAAACCTAAAAATAAGGGCTTTGTCGTCCTGCACAACAATAACTCAAAACATTAGTGTTAGTCTCGTTAGCTTTAAGATAATATTCATGTTTCTGCATAGCATAATAATAGCAAACCTTGGAGGGTTACATAAGACTGGGGTGCAAAAATCCATGGCGAGAGAAGCAGAAGCAATTTCTTTGGTGAATCTCAGTTTAGATAGATCTGTATCCTGTTTGATTCAGTCTTTTTATTTACGCAAGATGCTTTGTGTAAATGTAGCTTTTTCATGACAATTAATGTGTCTGTGATATGTATGGAGATGTAGATATGAATTTCTATTTCTTTAATTTCATGCAGTTATGAAATGTCACTTCAGGAGCACCAGATATTCAATGAAACTCCTATTTTTACTTTTCCAGATGACCCCAAAGCGTTCATGATAGAAACATTAGAAAAGCTACAGAAATCTCGTTCATCCAAGTTGAACTACCCATGTCTGTTCGATGAATCCAACATCCAGTCAGTCTTTGGAATGCTCGATCCAACTGGACGTGGCTACATCACAGTCCAACAATATCAGGAAGGTAAAGTCTTTGGCTGAGTCAATGTCACCTAGACTGTATTCAGATAAATAGGGTAACACATACTGATCACAAATTTCGTCTGGTTTGAACAAACAAGAAAGTTTATAATGCATTAAACCTTGGCATAATGATGGAATTTAACATGATCACATGTGTTTAATGTTATCCTTCACTGTGCTATACTGTATTCAATATGTTGAAATTAACTGCTTGAAGGGAAATATTTCTTCTTTCTATTTTTTATTTCATTTCACTTTATTTTGTACAGCCAGCAATGAAAAAACTGTGATAACGTTCTAGTAAATTGAATGATGTCACATTTATTTCATTCACAGCTAATTTAATTAATTATTATAATATCTCTGATGCATTTTTTTAGTAATTTGTGCTTAGCAGATATAAAAAAAAGAAAAGGGAACAGAATCTCAAAACAGTGACATTCTAAAATAATAATGAATACAGTGAAGATATCAAAGCTTAAATGTTATCACTTATACGGAATAGTAATGTAATGTCTCAGGGAAGCAACAAATTATCTTATCGCAGTGGAACTTTCAGAATGTAATGAGTATTTATGTGCAACTTCTTTTCAGCAATGATCACTTTAGGAGCCAAAGACTATGACCCAGCACCACATGGATCAGATATGGACAGAATAAATTTGGACACGTTCATCCGGGAAGCGTAAGTCTTTGGTCTAATTATTAAGCTAAATATGTCCCCCAATTCCTTTGAAAGTAGATGCTTAGATTGTTATCTTTTGCATTTATTGAAAAGAGAGTGAAAAGACTTTCCCTGTTAAATATTATTTCAAAGGAGACTCTGCATCATATCGTTTTGTGACAGTCATCTGTGGTAAGCTTGAGGTAGTGGGGGAATAGCGGAGACCAGTATTAATAACAATTGTCAAGGACAAAAAGGAATTGTTAATTAATGAAAATGAATATGTTCAGTGTGAAAAATGTCATTCCTTGGATTGTTTTCAGAATGAAGGACTTCTTGAATAAAACAATATCTAGTATGTAAAGCTGCTTATATATTAAAAGTCCACTAGGAACCACATAGAGTTTTGAAATAATGGCATCCACCAGCTAATTGTATATTCTGAGTAATTAACAAAAATGAAATTCTTGTCAAACCATGTGAAGATCTGAGAAGTAAGCACTAGTCAGTTAGAATGCCCTATTAGAGGATTCTTGGAGATATACATTGCCAAACAAATATATTCAGTGCAAAATCTAATGGGAGATTATTTTCACCAGTGCAATTACTTCCCTTTGTCAGACACGGGGAGTGTTGAGCAAGCAGAATAAGAAGAAAACAATTACTTGTGGGCTTTTCGCGTGAAACTTACATCATGAAAAATATCTGAAAAAAATCATGGCATAAGGAAAATGTTTTCTTCTTATTCTAATAATTTTAGCAAATAATTATTCTTTTGTAGAACAAGAAGTTAAGTGACCGTTTTCTTCTTTAAATGCTTGTTCAACATTTCTTGTGAGTGGCAAAGGGAAGAATATGACTGGTCAAAATGATTTCCCATTGGGATAAAGATCAGTAAAAAATATTTCCAACATACATCCTTTGAATAAATTAAAATAATCACTGTGAAATCCATATGAATATTCTAACTGCTGCAACAGATGTAACTGCGTGTGAATTATTCTACATTCCATTTTTTTTTATTTACATGTAGCTCTTTTCTTCCACAGAAAATTGGGTTTGGCGAATTCTTCAGCTACATTCCAAGAATAATAGTGATATTCTGTTGCATGATCTGCTTGTACATAAATGAGAGAGATATATGCTGAATGTTATGAATGGACTACAAACCTGCAGTCTGAATGTATCTTTGTGTAGAATGAAAGTTGGATGTTGGCTTTGCCTTATTGCCTGCATTGTCATAGTATGAATCATGAAATGCAAAAGGAAACACTCTTTACTGGCTGAGTTAGTCTTGTATATTTAAGTAGAACACAAGTACCAACTGTCTATCAGCTGCGAGCTAACATTCATTTCACATTTATACAAAAAACATTTGCCAACTGAATTTGTGAAGATCTGCAGAAGTAGAGAAATTATAACAGAAAAAAATACTATTGCCAATAGATCTGGAACATGCAGAGGTGGATGAGGAAGTTGAATGAATGTTAACTTGTTGGATGAATCTTTTTTGTTTTGTTTTCTTTTTTTTGGGGTATAAAATATATCTGCCAAGGCTTAAATGATATCAGTCCGATAATTTGTTGGTTGTATTTGTGAGTGTGTATGGAACGTGACTTTTTTTTTAATTAATGGCTCGGAAGCAAATGGAATATGTGCACTAAAAACAGACCGGCTGAAATTTTAGTTCAGATAATACATTGCTTGCTAAATTAAACATCAGTGAACATGGTAAAACAATACTGACAATAGCGGAAAAGTAAACTCTAAAATTTATTTATCCAGGACCGAAGGATCCATGGCCATAGTGTTCTTTTACGGGTTGTCCATTTTCCAGCACTGTAGAGAAATTACTTGCTATATCTATAATTGTGGCATATAACTGCAGATTTGAATTTGAGCCATCCTATCTAATTTCTATACATAATAAATTGTATTATATAACAATTCACCTTTTCTTTGTACTTTTGTGTGTGAATGAGTTAATGAAAGCAGAGTATAAAATTAAGTACCTATTGTGCTTCTTTTTGTTTTTGTCTTTGTTTTTATTTGAAAGGTTTCAGGGCAAAACTCGACAAATACCATTTTTGAAAATTTTGAGTTATACCCCTCAATACTGGGAATGGTGATAGTGCTATATGGTAAGGACTTTCCTTTTCACCAAACGCGAGTTATCCTTCCCGAAACTCTTCAGAAAATTCTAGTACTTAATGATAATTACTAACAACTGGAGGATATGTTTCATTTTAGCCCGAAACACTTCATTTCTTCATCTGTTTCTTTGTTTTCTGCATAACGCCAGTTAACTTCTCATATCTTTGCAGATATGCTTCATCAGTGTTATTGACGAACATTGCAACAAGTTATTACACCAAAAAGGAAAAAATTAAACGTTTGTTAGCAGTAAAGGATTTTTATTTCTTTTCCTCCAATCCCATGCTGTTTGTCAATCAAAAGGCAAGAATAAAGTCCACGTCTCTCTGATACTCTGAGATGATGTCGAAGGGGACACAACTGGGGTAACAAAAGGAATAAAATGAATTATTTCCCTTACAATGGTATTGTCTGTGTAAAGACCGATTTGCGCGAAACGGCAGAGACTGCAGTAGCAAACATGACCAAATTGGCAAACTATGTCGCATATCAAAATGCTTGCTACATGTTCCTTTGTACTGACATGCACGCCCTTCACCAACTACACATTCACTTCAATCGTACACAGTATCTCTACCACCCCCACCCACAACCTCCACCCCCCACCCCCCCACCACACACACACACACACACATACACCACCACCATCATCACCATCACCATCCATCTTTCCTGGAATTTTTACTTCTGTGAAAATAACATTAAAATTCACATTGATTCATCTTGTCAAAAGTGAGCATCATTTACATCATGTTTGTCTATTCATCTATTTAGAAATTGTCACTTTTATGTTAGATGTTAGTTGTCCACTATCGTGAGACTTTAAATTTGGGAGCTCCGCCATTAAAAGTCTGTTTCTTTCGAATAAAAATATATACCTTTTGATCCCATGTACTGGTACTTCTGCCCACTATTTTCCATTACTGTGATAGAAACGTTTCGATTTGAATTCCGCGATAGCAGAAAAAGAACATTTCAGTTTGAATGATCCAGATCTACCCTAAGCCCTTTGTCGCACTGGTATTGATTTTATGAAATTTAGCTCACACATTTTAGGAATTATTTCAAATTGCTTTCTACTTCAGTATTTGATCACAGAAAACATATAACCCAATAACATGACTTTCTTCATATGTATGACTTTCTTCACCAGCTTAGATCCTGAGGTGAACAGACTGAGAAGTAGCCGATATGGACGGCTTGTGAAAACTGGAACAATCGATGGAGAGGATGTAGCTTCATAAGAATAAACAAAGGTCATTGTGAGCAACAGGCATTGTCCTCTTGTGAAATAGTCTTAATGAGCACGTTAACAAAATAAGGCGAAAACGGCAGACTCCTAACAGAACAGTCTCCATTAAAAGGCATGATTATAGTTGCCTCATTTACGCAATTATTCCTGAGAAAAAAAACAAAAGAGAGAAAGAAAGAAAGACAGAAAGAAAGAAACTGACCAATAAACTAAAGAAACAAAGAAGAGCAATCGTCCTTAAATTGGAAACAACCGCTAAAGCTAATATTGTGTATTTTGGGGTTTCAACGTTTGAGAAGATCACTGTATTCAGGTAAATTTCTACAAAAATTCTTACAAAGCCTTTCAGCCACTCAAAGGTAGCTATCTCGGCTGATTATTAGGTCGGGTCATTTCCTTCCCTACGTT
Source organism: Peronia peronii (assembly GCA_039654565.1). NCBI lineage: Eukaryota > Metazoa > Mollusca > Gastropoda > Systellommatophora > Onchidiidae > Peronia > Peronia peronii. The sequence goes on along the minus strand of JBCEWB010989408.1, from coordinate 2,757 downwards.
TTCTATATGTGGTAGGTCCGCCTTTCCCTAGGTAAGAGCTTGGGGATTTATATAAAGAACAGTAATGATAATAATAAAAAATAATATTGAGAAGAGAAGAAATAATAATAATAATTTTACGACATCCAAAGTTGTCAAAAAATTAATCAATGTCTGTCTCATTTCAATCCTGACGTGTTTCCAAGAGTGATCCTGATATGCAAAGTAAGGGAGAAGATACAAATTGTCCCATCCTGTTTTCTCTGCGTTTCCAAAGATAAACACCGCTGCCAATGCCAATCACTTGTCAAACATCCATTCCACCGGGGCTTTCCGTTACGCTCTGTCTCGTCATCTCGCGAGCTCTCATTGCTTCGGTCAATATTTGTGTTTACGCACAAGGATTTCCCTCTGACGTCATTTTGCGTCATCACTCCGTGTGCACAGCAGAAGTTGTGTCACAAGCCTGGCGGAGATTTCCGCTGAAGTTACTGATCAACTTCACGTCCCTCTTTGCATGTCTCTCAGGAAATTTGGAGGCAAACTTGGATGTCAAGCTTAACTTTTGATGTAAGGTCTCACCAGTTTTCATTCGAAAAGCAACTTTCGCCACGTTAAAAGTCCTTAGTGAGACGACTCTTCATCAATTTTTAACTGTCAAGGGTTCATTAAGGTGCGTAACGTACACACTGGACCTCCGAAATTTATTTGCCCTTATCCGAGAAGGCTAGATGTTGGGCTTTCCTACCCAAGAAGCCAAGGGGCTGTTGAGTCACTGAAAAAATGCAGGTTCCGATTTTCGTATCTCTCAATGCTCCAAATGGCAGGATCCGTGAATCGAAGCCGCAACCCAGGACGTGAATTGTTTGCACCACGGAGCAGACGCCAATCCACATGGCCACGGCGACTCCCCTCAAACCTCTTTTCTCCACTTGATTCAGATAAACACCCGACAGCTCAAACTTCAAGAACAACACATCACAAATCAAGTTCCAGCATCCATAATATTCACCGCTGTATTATAATTTTTTAAACACGAGCGATAGCAATACAACGATTAAGATTTATAAATGATACGTTGGGACTGATTTAGGGACTTCACCGAGATATCTGTCCGCCACAGAGGACTGCGTAAACGGCTACGATTATGTTTCGCTTTTCAACCTCCAGCAGGAAGTTGTCTCAGTCTGCGTAAAGAGAATGTCACATTAATTCAGAAGGTAGAAGGGATGGGAAGGGGAGGGGTGGGGGGGGGGGGCGGGGTACTTGACATGGTATTAGGTCATTAACCCTAAAGTGACCGGTACCTGTTTGCTCTCTGTTGTCCTGACTTAGCAATTAGGAGGCGTCAAAATTTGTCTGCATTCTCTTAACCCTTATCTCCGCCTGGGATCATCGGGGCATCTGTTGACAAAATGTGCAACAATCTTCTTCATCTGTTACGATTATAGGCTAGAGTGTGGGTCTGTTGAAATGTTTTCGTTACCCATTCCTGAGTGTCGTTGATCCTTTTTCTTTTTTATTTTATCATTTTGTTTTATTTTATTTTATTATTCATTTATTTGTTTCTGTCTACAGAACGGCTATTTTTCGTTCTTCAATTTGTGCCACTTTGGATAGACGAAACAGTGCAAGAAATGTACTGAGATGACAACGACTGATCCATCTCCACCACATCCCCTATCCCCACATCCCACCTATATTTCGTCAAAAAGTGACGTCTATCATCTATACTATAAATCTGCAATAAAACCCAAACTAGGCTTATGGACTCGAAAACTGCGGAATGGATCCATATGAAAATTGGCACACAACATCGTTACACATGGATCTGTGTTTCTACTTACATTAAGCCGAAAAAAGCTTATTATCTTTGACGTTATTCTAAAAATGCGATAATAAATGCGAGGGTGCCTGATCCGAACTGTACGTTCGATAGTATGGCGCGTTCAAACTACGTTTTCTTTAAGTAACATTCAGTTTAATCAACCAAAATAGCAACGTCGAGGTCTGCATGCTTGAAATCGCAGAGCCATCTATATTATCTATATTTTGCAAGAAAACCCACAAAAGGCTTAAGTTTAATCGTCCAAAATACCAACATCGAGGTGCGCATGCTTGCCATACACTTTAAGTCGCAGGGCAGTATAAAAAATTTATTCTTCCAAAGCGGCTATGGTCTCTCTTCTAGTATATTAACACGATAGTAGATCACCGATACAAAAAGTGCTCATAAAATGTTTGTGAAATGAAATGATATGGGGGGAAAATATTTGTGAAAGAAAAACAACAACAACAACAACAAACAAAGAAACATGGAACGGATATAACAATAAAGTAATAATATGGTTTTAAAAACAGTATTAAGTTTATACGGAGAAAAAAAAATGAATAAAAGATTCCTATTCAACATATACTCTGAAGAAAGATAGAGAGAAAATGCAGAGAGAGAAAGAGACAAGGGTGAGAAAAAATGAAAGAAAAAAAAAGACAAGAAAGTAGAATAGGACTGGCATTCTGAGCTGGGTTGATTATGATATAAGAAGGTGTGGACAAAACGATAAGGGTATTTTGTTTATCGCGGACTGGCAAGATTAGTATTGCGTTAGTTCCGGGTCATCGATGGACGAGAATCCAAGCTGAGGTCCGAATTCCTTTTTGGCACATATCTGTATTTTATACTAAATAAATTTCTCTCTTTCTCCATAGCTGTCTCTACTCGCCCCCTCCCCCCTTCCTCTCTCTCTCTCTCTCTCTCTCTCTCTCTCTCTCTCTCTA
>JBCEWB010989297.1:0-15129 GCA_039654565.1 Peronia peronii | reverse complement strand
TCTATCTATCTATCTATCTATCTATCTATCTATCTATCTATCTATCTATCTATCTATCTATCTATCCATCTGTCTGTATATATGTGCGTATGCCTGTTTATCTTTCTATCTGTCTGTCTTTTTTTTTTTTGTCTGTCTGTCTACTAACTGACTGCTTGTCTGTCGTCTGTCTATCCCTTGAAACAGAAAAGCAAATTCCAGCCGGATTTAAAGTATTTCCTATCTGCTGACGAGGGTCACTGTGGAAATGAGAATAAAATAAACGCACAGACGCTTTGGCAGTAAGAGGGTATAATTATAGACCTGGAACCTTTGTCAATTTGACCAACTGGAAAACTGCATGTTCATAATTTATACCGATATGAAATTGCAATGACCAGAACAAACCGTGTGAAATGATTTCTGAAAACTTCGTCTGGCTATTAAAGAGTTTTGCAAAGAAATAGTAACACATCAGATTCTAATATATTTGATCCGACCAATCGAACGGCTTGAAATCCCCGTGTTTTTAACAAGAGGTACAAACACCCCAACCGCTTCACTACCGTTGACATGGGGAAAAATGTACGGGATCGGTGACAATTTTATTGTTCTTGGATCTCGTGGTGGAGCATAAGTGAGTGTTCTGTTTTTAGCAGGGGTACAAACACTCCGCCGGGGATATAAACTATTGTTTCAAGAGAAACGTCCAAAACTGTTAGACTCATAATTTCAAGCATTGCTCTTATTGAAGCAAGCATAACAATGGGGCGCAAACATCGCCTTTCCTATATTTGCCCCAGACCTTACTCATTACTCTTACCGTCTTTTTTTTTTTTTTTTTAGGGGAGCTCAAGTGGTGTTAAATGTCACCTCTATTTCGGGGCCAGGCGACCCGATAATATGCCCCGCTCGATTAAGTGATACTTTGGGTTAGCTTGACATGGACGAAGGTCATTGACTTGACGCCTGGTTCGCGCTGAGGTGAGCGGAGCTTTGGGGGTGATGGCAGGCGGATCGAATGAAATCTGAAGGTGTGGAGAACACAAATATTGCGATACCTCCTTCTTTCATTGAAACAGCATATGCTGTAATTGCTTCTCTTCCGCCCGCTCCCGCTCCCCCCATTATTGAACAAAAGTTCCTGCGCAATATGGAGGTGTACAATTCATATACATGCATCTAAACATATGATACAGAAATGCGCACTGGTCCAGTGGTACATAAACACACACACACACACACACACACTAACACACACACACAATCCATACTATAAATCTACAACAAAACCCATAAAAGGCTTATGGACTCGAAAACTACTGAATGTATCCATATGTAATGTGCCACACAACATTGCTGCATAAAGATCTATGTGTGTTTCTACTTGCACAAAGCCGAAAAGAACTTACTGTATTTGATGTTATTCTAAAGAGGCAATAATACTTGAATAGTAAACTCGCGAAAGTGTTTGATCTGAATTGTACGTTCGATATAATCCTGCGTTCGAAACAACGAGGACATTTTCTTTGAGTAACATTCAGTTTAATTATCCAAAATACCGACATCGAAGTGCGCACGCTTGCCATACACTTTAAGTCGCAAAAAGGCACTTGTATGTGTGTGCTTGCCAGGACGGTACAATATAATTATCATATCTGCTTAATGTAACAAAATGTATTAGCTCCGAACTCCTGTTCCTTTTAAGTAACCAAATTCCATAGAAAAATTATACTTTTGTGTCGATAAAATAGCGAACTATTATTATATTATAGCCATGATATTATTCCCTAATTTGGAATATTATGCAAGGGTAACGTTTAGCTTCCTGTCTGTGCGGGCTTGTCATATATTTATATATTTTTTAATTTATTTATTTGCCGTATGTAGCCTTTCAATCCTAAGAAAGTAGGACTATCTGGACTTTAAGCGCCTGCACTGCCTTGAGTGAGAAGAGTTTTTGTCGATAGAAATTTAGATGGAAATTTTGCGTGAACATCGCCTACCTTTCTTCCGATGTTCAACTTCCAAGGGTTCTTTAACGTGTATAACGAACACACTGGACAACCGAAATATATTCGTTATCCGTGAAGGCTAGATGTCGGGCTTCCCGACCCAAGAGGCCATGAGACTGTTGAGTCACTGAACAAATGCAGGCTCTAATCTTTCCCATTTCTCCATCGTGGGATCCCCAAATTCGAACCGGTGACGTCCAGGAAGTGAGTTTTCCGCGGAGTAGTAGCATACCCCTCACCACATGCCCATGGTGACCCCGTCTGTCATGTTCGTTGAGTCCGTCATTCATATCTAAGGTTCCAAATCAGTCGCACCTGGGTGAAATGCTATGGGATTTGTTTCATCTCTTCCGCGTTCTCTCTCTCTCACACACACACATACATACACACACACTGTCTCTCTCTCTCTCTTTCTCTTTTTTCTCCTTGTGACATTTAATGAAGGGATTTTCCGTCATTCAGCTGCATGGCTCAGATACGCCTTTCAGAATGTCTACTGAGGCGGGTCCGATGTGGCTAATTCAGGCAGTGTTTGCCACTTGAAACTTTATTCTTCCTTATAGCTGAGGTGTAAAGGTGGAGTGCTGTCTCTGGTTGTCTCTCTTTCTCTCTCTCCCTCTTTCTCTCTCTCTCTCTCTCTCTTTCTCTCTGATTTCAACATTATTTCAGATTTTCAGACGTTTTTAGAGCGTTTCGTAAGTGAAACACAAAACACCTTCCTCATTTCCTCAGTTATACATGTATAATAAAATGAAAAAGCATCGTTTGTCCCGCAGCAAGGGGCCTCAGAGGATTAACCAAGATAATAATAGGAATAAATAGTAATCATGATAAATAAATAGACAACTAAATAAACAAAAACACTCTAAAAGCACAGTTTTGAAGATTTACAATTGTTTGACTCACAAACACACTCACACGGTTCACAAAACGTGATTCTTTTGCGCACTCGTTTATTGGGTTTTTTTTACACTTCTTTGCGAAAAACTCCCTTTGTCACTCACCCATTCCTCATATACTCAGTCTAACAACCTCACACACTCGTCTGCTCAATCACTGATTTATGACCCGCTCCACTCTACTCAGTCACTGGCTTATGATTCGTTCCATTCTACTCAATCATTATCTTACTATTCGTTCCGCTCTTCTCAATTACTGACTTATGATTCATTCTATTCTATTCATTCAGTGACTTATGATTTATCTGTTCCTTTGCTCTCCAATGCACTGTCGATTCACTTCATAACTGTTTTTGTAATTTGCTCGATTCACTGAGTACTTATGTGATTCACTTATGAACTAAGAATTCTCTTCGCAAACAGAAAACGGATTCTTTACTTCCCTAGAGAGTTAGACGTGGGACATAAGAGTAATCAATTTTCTCTCTTGGAGGATGATACAGTAACACACCTACTGGTCTACACCAGTTCTTTCCACTGTTAAAACCATTTTGGTCAAGTGAATTTAATAAGGTATTGCGGGATCTATCACATAACCGAGGAAACATCGCTCACATGTGACTCTGTTTACATGGCGTGAAATATCGGAATGCTCATAATTCGTCAAGACTTACCTGGGATCGCAGAAAATGTACACAAACCAGCGTGTGAGCAAAAATCCTCGATCAAGTGACCAATCTTGAAATACCTCATTCTGTTCTTTGAATAGACGTGACCAAATATGACAGCTGACAGTATAAAGAAGAAATGAATTTCATTGCTCAGTTTGACTGGTGTAGATTCGCATTCTTTGTGGCAGTTACATAGGTGATATAATTCTACTTTCACATTCGCAAAGCCACATGCAAAGAGAGAGAGAGAGAAAGAGACAAAGACAGAGAGACAGACAGAGGGACAGACAGAGAGACGGAAAGGGGGAGAAAGGGGAGAAAGAGAGCGCACGAGAGAGAGAGAGCCAGAGTAATTATGTTGAGTTACCTGTACATCGTTGAAAAAAGAAAAGTCTTAAAGTGAAATCAAGGGCCAGCAATCGAGACCAAAGAAACCAACACTTGAGGAAGAGGAATTATTTATCTATCTCGGCAGTAATATTGACAGAGATAGATGAATACGAGCTCACATCAAAGTAGTGTAATCAAAAAGCCACGATCACTTCAGCCAACTACAGAGGATAATATGAAAGGCGAGACAAATCTTCATAAATATTAAGTTACGACTGTTGAAGACGCCAGTTAATGTTGTATTACTAACCGGTTCTGATAGCTGCGAAGGCGAGACATCTTCATAAAATTTACATTAAGACTGCTAAAGACGTGTGTGAAAACCGTATTATCAACCGTTTCTGACATCTGAGAAGGCGAGACATCTTAATTAACTTTACATATAGTCAGTTCAAGACGCGTGTGGAAGCTGTATTATCAGCCGGTTCTGAAATCTGAGCAATTAACGGACTTATTGCAGAAAATCCCCAAATTATCATCTGTTGCTTAGCAAGAACGCTTTTTATCAAAGGGGTCCCAAAATAGAATGGCTGGTTAACCCTAAACGCATCAGCAGAAACTGCTAGAGTGCAAAATGTGTCTATGATGATGTTTATTCGTGTTCAAATTATGACAGCTTAGGCCTGAACAGAAAAATGAGATGAGGACCTCGTTAATACACTGGATACTATTGGGAAAGGAAGTTAGGTGCTTCAAGCATAAATGACCCAGTTTTTCAACAGATCGGCTACCCTCTCTGCAATCCCGTGAAACATTTTAGGTTGAAAAAAGAAAGAAGGAAGGAAAGAAAGAAAGAAAGAAGATCAAGAACAAAAGTGATGGGGGAAAGGAAAGCAGATATTAGACTTGGAGAGAAAAATTGGCAAGGATAGGTGGCATTGGTTATTAAATTTAATGTGCTGGGGAAATGTGCTAATAGCAAGGCGGGCCAGGTCCTGAGATGAATCCACAAGGATAGTGCCCAAAAGATAGCTGTGTGTCTCGTAAGCTATGCATGAAGAAGCAAATGTTGCATACTCATGGACTGAAATGGTTAAATAAGCTGAGGATGGCGTTGAAGGGAGATAATAATATATGATTTGTTGCCTGTACGATGGAAAGGGTGACATACTGAGATGATGAGTATGAAGACTCGTTTACTAACTCAGATGTCACGATGAATTCAGGGAAGTGAATTCAAATCCACCCATTGGTTCTAACAACCAACGAAAGAATTTTACTCTTTTTTGTTTATATTATTTTACATATTTATTTTTTCAAGCCACTAGTGTATGCCTCCTGTGGTCGACATTAACCCTTTCCTTTGCCACAGCTGAAAACCCGATCGACCTTGGATAGGTATAAATAGTGTAAAGGCATATCAACGCTTAAAAAGATACAAAGACAAATATTTCTTGAAAACGAACATCTATGGCATCTGTTTTTGTGATTTCTATGCCTTGACAATTCATGATAATTAACAAGCTGATTTGTGGTTAGCTAGCACCAAAAGTTTAAATATGACAGTACCCTTTAACGAAAAGTTTCAAGAATACATGCTTGATTGTATGCTGTCTTATAGCCAGAACATTATTATTGTGTTCGTTGATGTTGTTGTTTGCGAAATTTATGTTGTTTACGTGAAAATTATGAAATAAAAGCAAGAAAAGAAAAGGATCAGAAGAAAAAAAAACGACAATATTAATGAAATGCACTGTTAAATAGATTGGATTGAGATAAAACTATTTGCACCTGTGTCTGGATTACTCATAGTTTGGAGAATGTGTATTGTTGCGACTAAATGGGTACATAAAACAGACAGGTAAGGCACTCCATCAATACGTGGTAGGCGAGGATTAAACATTCACTGCAACAGCTTAGATGGTATGGCAATGCAATGGCATGTCTCCAGCTGAGTTTATTTATGCTGTTGGTAGTACACAATGCCTCTTATTAGCTGGGTTGATCTGCACTTCAGTGTATGTCATCAGCCGGGTTGACTTGTACTTCAGTGCATGTCATCAGAAAAGTTGGCTTGTACTATATTGCAGAGCATGTCACCAATCGAGTTGATTTATACTGCATTCAATGCAAGTCACCAACCAAGTTTACTTGAAGTACAGTGAATGTTATCAACTGGGTTGATTTATATTGCGATGTAATCTTATAATATGTCAGTGCAATCACTTGATACACCACTGCCCTGTTGTCGTTTTAATGACTTTCATGTTCGAAATTATACCAAATTTATTATCTTGGCAAAGAATTGAAAATCCGGGGTTCCACTACAGATTGGCAGCATAGAATGAAATTATCAACCTGCGCTTTGCAAAGTTAAAAAGGGCATAGTAAGAACATTAGACGTAGTTCATTGTTTCATTATGTGCGCTTCCTTTTGAAGTATATAAGGCAATATGAATAATCGAGAGATTTTTGGCATTGTTAATAATTGTATTGTTTTCTATTGAAGTAATATAAAGACGATACTCGAGAGATTTTTGGCAGTGTTAACAGTTGTGGTGATCAACCGTTGCCGGTATAGACAGTTTTCAAAGGCAAAATTCTGTCAATTGGGCAGATGAATGTAATGCAAGAATGCACACAGACTTTCAGTAAAATCATAATGTTATATTGACACTAATATACAAAAGAAATTTATCTTTTCAGCAATCGCTGTCAAAACAGGATTCATGCTGTCAAAACTGCATGTCTGTCGCCAACTTTTCTCTCATCGTTTTTTTATTTATTTTCTAACTTGCTGTTGACGAAGAGAAGTTTGCTCGCTGCTGAAATAGGAAGGTCAAGCTTAGGCAGGAAAATATCATTTACAGTCTGAACTTTGCTCTGTAGACTTGTGGTTTTTAACAAAAATACGTAAACCTGGTCGTGCAAGAAAAGAGAGTTGTTAAGAGAGGAAGATGGAGTAGCCAACTTTCATCGAATGAATGAGATATCTCCAGGTCGCAAGGCATCATCACTTACACGTGAGTGTGTTTATGTGGTTTGGACATGTCTAAAAGATCATCATTCGCCAATACCTGCCTGCTCTGCGCATGTGAGTGACAATCCTTCTGTCATGTGACTGATCTCAAAACATCTCATTGGAGTTGATGCAACACGTACCATGTCTCTTTTGTTGTGCTCTTGATATGTAAACCCGTGATTTTAGCAAGCCTGCCATTCTTACCTTGGTTGTAAAATGAGATGTCCTGACGTTGGTCTTATAAGACCGAAGGATTATGGCTCAATCACGAGTTTGTTCATAAGATGTGGACATAACTGTCTAAATGCTCATAAATCGTCAAGACCTGCTTGCCATGAGCAGAGCGTGTAGACAAATCAGCCGTACAGGTGACAATCCTCTATCGTCTGACTCACCTGGAAATACCTCATTGAAAAGACACGTGTTGAGAAGGGGCAGCAAAGTTTTCATTGAATAAATAAGAGTTAATGCGAACATGCAGCTCATCTCCATAATGTCACTTCGGTTATTTTTGACCTGTGTGTTTTAGGAATTACGAGGATCTAAACCTGGCTGTGAAACAGTGAAGACAATAGTTGGAGAAGAGACAACTCAACTCTTCATTGAATGAATTAGGAGTTCATGTAGCACTTTTAGTGCTCTCTTTGAACTTGGTTGTATAAACCCTGATTTTAGTAAAGATATCATTTTTAATTCGGTTGAAATAGAAATGGCAGTTGACAGGAGAGAGACTGGGTAACCAGATTTTTACCGAATGAATTGAAGTTGGTCCAATACGTATGTGGTGTCTTTAGTGTGAGCCTGTGTAGCCCTGTATGTTTTTAGCGATTTTGTTTAAATCCAGTTATGAAATAGTAATGACAGTCGATGGGAAAAAAAAATTCACTTGGAATCGATGAAACATGTGGCTGTCTATTTCTCACAAAATTAATATAGAGAGACAATCACCTGGTGTTAGGTCATTCTTTCGCTCAAAAGTGACTTACCTGTCCCACGTGATTATACGGAGTTGAATATTTAGAGCATAAAATAGAAATAAGTCACATGAAGATATTTTAAATAGGGGCTCTCAGAGAGGTCAGGAGCTTTAAATATTTTTATATCAATGCCCGTGAAATATAGTTGACTTGTCCCAAATGTGCCTATAGAGACTACAAAGATGCCAGAAACTGCAATATCTGAAGGCGAAACTTGAGTATTATGTGTGTTTTCATGAGTGGGTACGCATATGGGCACTTGTGAAGAATGTATCCATGAATGGCATGGTACCGATGTCCCTAAAAGAGCCCACGGCATTCTACCCAAGTTAAATAGCGTACGTTACATGTGCTTGTGTTCCTATGACAGTCATTAGTGTGTACATTACATAAAAATTCAGTTGCTTTTCTGCGTTGTAAAGAAGTTGGAATGTGTAAAATACCCTAGGGCATTGGAGAACTTGGAAACCCACCGTCACCAGTGTATTCTCCCGTGCGCCACATGTGTGTGTTTGAGGGAAGGTGGGGGGGAGGGGGCGCACTGTGTACGTCGCCGACAGGCACGTGAATCCTCCACATTTCTTACATAGAGAGTGGAAAATGAACCCGTGAACCAGAAGGAGATGGAGGATTTGTGCTATGTGTGTAGGTGTCATTTTCTCTCCTCGCGAAACGTAAGGCAGAATGTTAGCGTCTCCACATTGCTGACACATACTGAGAGACACATTATTTTGTATTAGGTACAGATTTTTTTTTTTTTTTAGAAACACATCCTTTGTCAACTATGATATTTAATTTCCGTGTTAAACTTGAGTTCATGTATCCGTGCCTGTATTTTATTTAGAGTATATGCATATAAAAATATGCCATTGCAAAAGGGAAGATCGCGTGTGCGTGTGTGTGTGTGTGATTTTTCTTCTTCCTGACTGGTGAAATAATATCAAAAAGTGCGGCGATTAATAGTTGTTTATCCTGCTCAAAAGTTTGGACCAAACTTGGAATCTACTTTGGATTTGTTTCCACCAACTCAGTTAGATAATACATGTGGGTTTTTTTTATTTTACTTTTACATTTGACAAAATATGGATTTTCATTTGGGGTTAGCTCTGCGCTGAATAATTGAATATCGAGAATGAAACGTTGTTTCAATTCCGCTGCCTTTCAACCGCTGATACCCGCAACAGGTCACTTTGATCAAACGCTTGTAGGTTCAGTCTTGAGCGATACTGCGGAATAGGAGAAGACAGCCAATCTAAGTAATTGCCTCTGCGGCATCAATACAGAATATACATTGCTTCAATCGTCTGTATAGATGAAAAGAGGTACAGTAGCAGTTGTAGCAGTGATTGCAGTATTGTTATTACTCCATACATTTATCCCTACAAAGCCCCAGTGCCGCCATCCAATAATCCTAACTATCTTTCCTGGCCTGAGAAGCTTGAAATGTATTAGGGCACTTGTTTTTATTTCTCCATCATAAATCATTAATTAGATCTGTCTGTCACCACCATGCACTATATTAATGACGCCAATAGAAACAGTTGTCAATGCCTTGTCGGTGCCTGGGCCCAGTTAGTGGAGCTCTTAATGCGTCATTGTATTTGTGATACGGATGTCCGTAGAAACATTCGTGAACGGCTCATTCATCTGTTGGAACTTCACAGTTGAATTAGCCTTTGTCTGTGGTACTGGCGCTGACATAGATACAAATATTGGTTACTGATTCACTCACCTAAGTGAAGCCCGAAAATCCATTTTTTTTTTCTGTCATACGAATGCAGATAAAAACCCTTGTCAATGGTCTTTCGTTCAGTAGAGCCCAAAGATGGCAACGGATAGTGTTTCAGTGATTCAAAGGCATGCTGTTCACATTGCCTGACTCTGGAAGTGCCTGAGATCTTATTTAATTACAAAATACACTTATATATATATATATGACCGTATTGTTAATATAATGATATAACCAATATTAATAATTGTATGTTTCATATTAAATATGGAGACAAAATCATTTTAATAGGCTCTAGTATTATGTGTATTGATATTTTATTTATTTTATTGATCACAAAATCTTATGGTATGTTTAGTTTTGCCTTTTAGAGTTGGCCTAGACTGACGATTCGACCTATTGGCTCTTTCTGTTTTTATGTAAATATTTAAGCGTGGGAGCAAATTCACTGTGAGGGTTCTAGCTGTGGAGAAACCTGCCGATCACCGATACATAATGGCAGGTAAAATTGCTCCTTCATTTGACAGCCAGGTGGAGTAGATTAGTTTTATCGATCAAGTGAAGCTGCTGTGAATCGTCTCCTCCGCAAGAAAAAAAAAAAAGAAAGAAAGAAAAAAGTTGGCGGTAACGTGCGATACATGGGAAATAGGACAATGTGTTGCCAGCCATTAAACACAAGATTTACCATCTCCCAGTGATAACTTCTTCCCAATGGGCCAAGTCTATCCAAGCGCATAACAGTTTGCAACATATGGAAAAGCAAGCAATAGTATATGGGAACACTATTACCATTAGTAGCTTTATTGAAGGCATTATAGAGGAAACCAACTACAAAGGGTTCCTGATAAACAGGTAGGTTTGCATAACTGCCTTTTTGTGCGTTTTTTTGGATGACACCTCCATAATACACTTTACGATTATCTCTGTTATAACAATGTGGGAGATCTGAATAATAAATTGAGATCTCCTATCAACTTGATTGTCACTGTTGATGTCATGTCTGCATGAGTAAGTAGAAACGATAAAATACAAATATATTATTAGTCTGCCAGTAACATTTTAATTTTTATTCTTCGTAAAATACTTACCTCTTTTTATTTCGTAATACCTTTCTTGGAAGCTGCCGACGCTTTGCTATTACATAATAAATTGGACTTACATTTCGGATCAGATTTTCACCGGGTCATGACAATGTGTCATATTTTAAATATTTTTTTAATGTGAATATGTGGCTTTTGTTTTTCCATTGATAGCACAAGATTTTCAGTGGTACTTTTAAATTTCTTCTTACATATAATTTTATTTATTAAGCGATAACTGACGATCGGTCTTCTTAGTACAAGAAAAGGAATAAAGGGACTCACCATTGCATCCAAGATAACCTCCACCTACCAGGAGGTTGAAAGACGTATATAGAACGTAGCCATCGCATTATGTATCGAAATCTATTATTTCTGAAGCAACGTTGGTATGTTGATAAGAATTCGTTAGAAGTAACATATTCATGAAGATATTATGTAGTTTAGAAGTGACAAATCCAGGGGAAAATCTTGCAAGCAGCCTTGAATATATTCCATTAAAAACATCAATATTCCTTGTTTGATCCACATAGTAATAGGCCCCACTCCAGTTTTCACGTTCTGATACAATGAAAAAAGTCTCTCGGGTGTTTTTGACGCTACAAAGGAAAAATAAATACGCGTCAAATGGGGAATATTTGACGTCTTGAATTGAATTCTCAGATAATCCGGCCTCTCTGAATATCCCAGCAGGTGAAATGCTGTTGAATGTGTTTGATTTCTCTGGAGTGTTCAGATTTGTTGCCTCCTTCCATAACTACGAGTCACTATTTTCGTGGACTTGGGGTCCAGGTCTGCGCACGTACAGGCCAAGCTTACAGAGCTGATGTCCTTTGACAGAGGATATTTTCCTTAATTTGAAAACACTTCTGTCTCCAGAAAATGACGATTCAGTTTGCGATCTCTCTTTCAATACTTAGCGAACAAAATAGTTTTTAGAAATCAAGTGATGAAATAGGTTGTATTGTAATACTGTGAAAATTTAGGGTGGCCGAAAAGCTTCAGGACACTAATGTCATGTGTTTTTGGGGCCATCCTGACGTTTGTGTCTTTTTTTTGATAAGAGATATTTGATTTGATTTTCAGCGCTTCCTGATGTTTATAATATTTCAATTAGTTTTTAAAAAATTGTCCATTAAGTTCATTTCTTTATCGTCATTCAGCGGACACTCTCGATATTTGAATAATTGGGCAAGTAACTAAATTATGATGAAAAGAGCGTTTTGACAAAGGATGATGGTCTTTCAATGGCCAAAGAAAGAGCTTTTACCGCGCAACTGCTTTGGACGCTTCCTCTCCTTTGCGTTGTATGGGCATACACACCTTCTGTGCTACGCATTATTATGTCAAGCTGTTCTGCTCTGTCTGGCCGTTCTACTATAATCGTAACAGGGAATTGGGCAAACTACGGTCTTAGCGTTTTATCAGACAGGAATTAGTGAGCATAATATCATGTGCAGTCTGAAGAAATGGGCTGGATAACATGATAACGTTATGCATAATGACATCTCGTTTTTCACTGTATGGTTCTCATTTCTTATATATGTCAGCCAATGTTTTTGGCGAATGCGACTTTTTTTTCCCGGCAGAATAAATTAATAGATGATTGGATATGGTATAGAAAAAGAGGGATAAAGAAATCATACTAGGCTCATTATTCATACCAGATAATGAGTGTGTGTGTATGTATGTGTGTGTGTGTGTGTGGGTTCGGTATTAATAATTATATAAGACGTTCACTAACAATGTTGTTGTTTACACTTGATAGTTGTGTGCCTGTTATTACTGCCTTATTCATTCAACTTTTCTCAGACTGTGTCCATTCATCCTGGATTCTAGAGAAAGGCAGTGCTACTTTTCCATAACCAGAGCTCGGTTTATTGTCATGAAATACTGTATTTTCCAGGTAGTCTAACATATGTTTAGATGCACTTGTTTGAATGTGAATATACTATGCTTTAAAGGGTTATCTGAAGCGTGTGAAACTAAGACTCATTACGAATAAGTTTGGCAAAAGAGAGGATGTATTTTATTATTCACTTATTCCCTCGTAACTTTATGCCACGACGAAATTGTTTGTAGTGGCATTCTCAAAACAAATGCATTCGAAACACTGTATATTTAATTGGCTTTTTTAGTGTTTTTGTCCCCCGAAATATTTTATAAAGAAACTCACTGTTTTTCAGTCGCTCAGGATGACCTGAACGAAGTAAATTTCGTTCCACAAACCTAACGGTGTGTTCTACGGGCTACAAACTTACTTACCAAGGTCTTATTGCCCTACCCACAAACGACAAGTTTGTGTAAATATAATAATATTTCCTTTGCAGTCTCAGTATTTGATTTGTACGTAGGTAAATAATTCTTCGTTCTTTCTTTTTTTTTTTTTTAAATTTCCTGCAACACTTCTTGGATAACACGGCTTTAACCTATTGCGTAACCTCAGGCCAAAGATTTATCAGTTTGCACTATTGAACTGTTTGTAGGTCATATCTACATCTACAGCATTTTGATAGTTTTTTTTGTTTTTTTTTTTTAACTTTGTTTGATATAGTGACAGCACTTTTTGCCTCCGAAAACAAACACAAATCCCAGCAGCAATTTGAATGTTTGACTTCCCTCAGCAGATAAAGGTCATATGGGGAACAGAAAAAAAAAAAGAAAATGAAGAGTTAGATTTCTCGAGCATGAAAGAAATAAAGAGTTCTATGATGAAATTAAAAAAAAAAAAAAAAAGAAGAAGAAATTCTAAGCAGTGTTCATTCGCGTATACACTTTTTATCACAATGTAACCATGATAATAAGTTAGCATTACAGTTACAACTTTATAGATCTTTTCGGAAATACAGGGCAATCAGAGTGATCTCTCTTGCCCTAGCAGTGTTGGGGAGTCTTCTTGGTCATTACGTCATGTCCACTAATGAGGAGACTTTTTGACTGAATAGAGTTCACTTCCTGAAAGATTGTTGCATGTGAGGCGACAACTATCGACTTAAGTCGTCCCTTTGTTAGCTCTCTAAAAATTGTCCAGCTGACATCAACTTATACCTTTTTAACGAGACAATCTTCATAGACCAAAATTAAAAGAATTTGTCGTAATAGTAGGAAATTGACTATCCAAAACAGGATTCGGAAATTTAGTAAGTTTCCTTTTGCTTGAAAAGAAAATGGGCAGGTTTATAGTGGCCCATTTAGCAAGCGTGTTACACTAATCAAAGCCTTTTGCGCACTTATGATCAGTCGTGGAAAGAATAATAGACAAATCTCTCGGGAAATTGTAAGTATCTGGATGACTACAAACGGGCTTCACAATAATAATCGGCAATTACTGTTTCGGGAGTTTTCCGAATAATACAGTCATGAGAATGACTAATGGGAGTGGATAGTTCAATAAATTGCTGCTTTGTAATTGCTTATGGAAATTGGCTTACTTATATTTCCTGTTATTTATTCGATCGTGAAATAGGGGCTGATTGGTTTTTGTCCTTCTAAAACCTTGAATGCCAGACCACATCTGTTGCATTAATAAAACAGTTTCGATTTGAAAAAAAAAACTGTACCGTATTTTGGTACGAAAGCGGAGAAATGAATAGACTGACTAGTTTAAATGTCAAGATATAGACAATGGAAAATATGAACATGCATGAATAACTGAGCCAGTGTACTGTTATCATAGGGATTTGACTTTGCATCACAGTAACATCAAGTCAAAAAAAAAAAAAGGTCTTATTAGCCTCATTAGTTTTCTCATGTCGAATCTGTTGTTGCATAAGTGAATAAATGGTTGAAAACGCACGAGAGTCACGTTCTAAGAAAAGAAATGAAATAACGCCGTCTAATGAGCGCAAAATGGATGTCAGAAAGTCGACTTAAAGCAGGAAGTCTGTATATTCGTCTTCGTATATTCGGATAGATGCCCATCATCTCGGCCAAGCCGACACCTGTGTTGATGCTCAATGAATAGGAGAGACACTTATAGACCGGGCAAGGACGCCAAGGTCTGTCATGCAAACATGAGGACAGAAGGACAGATAGACATGTCTTTACCTAAGATTATATCGTGCTATAGCCACAAGAGAACGCAGACAGCCGACCAGGATATTACACCTTGTTTGCAGTGCGACGTGCTGGCTAAAGCCAGGTACGACAAAGTGGAAAGCGCCCAATACCAAACCGTCAATGTAACAACAGTCAAAACGCCTAGCTTAGACAAAGATGCGTTCTCCTATCGCCCTTGCCTAAACAAAGACATGGCTTTTACCTGCCTTGCTTAATAAATTGTCGCCTTTCTGCACCCGTCTTTTATGAAAGACCATGTTGAACCAGTGGTAGTATAAGAAATTGGACATTACCATTATCTATCTATCTATCTATCTATCTATCTATCTATCTATCTATCTATCTATCTATCTATCTATCTATCTATCT
>JBCEWB010989186.1:0-15131 GCA_039654565.1 Peronia peronii | reverse complement strand
TTTGAAACAGAATAACAACAATACAACAATGATATTGACGACAACAACAACAACAACAACAACAACAGCAGCAGCAGCAGCAACAACAACAACAAGATTGCGACACATCTAGTACAGACCTTGGTAGGAAGTAGAAGAGATGGGATATTGAAGTTCAGAACAGCCGCAAAATAGATTTTACAGAAAGTTTGCAAAGCAGACTGTGAGCCCTTTCGATGATATAAAATTTGTAGAATTTAAAAACCTACTATGACGTTAAATCCACACGATAGTTGAGAAACAAATTCTAAAAGATAAAAAATAAACGAAACACAGGGGGGAAAAATGTGAGAAATGGTTGGAAGGAAGATGACGCTAAACATGCACGAGATACCACGAGGTATACATTCTACTTTTCTGTGCACTGATGCTCGACTACATCCTCCTAAACCAAGACAAAGGGGCTTCACTCCTCAGCAGGTATCCCATCCCCTCGATTATTATTGAACGTAAAATTCTTCTTTGAAGCTGAACCCTCTTCCATCTTTTTCATCTTTGTGATTGATAGGAGAAAAAGTCACAAGGAGCTCTAGGACAGTACGGCAGCTGTTGGAGATGCTCCGTTTTCTCTCCAAATACTCCAAAAATCACGCGTACTTTGTGGAGAGCAGCTTAAGCCCTCCAGTGCCATCCTCGTCGGATGCTTTTGTGCCCACTCGTGGAAGACCTTTAGTAAACAATGATATGTATATACCAAATACATACAACAGTCAGTCCTGTTTCTTCTAAGAAGCTAAGAGTCAATGTGTCTACAGCCGTGTTTTTAAAAAGAAGAAAAAAAAAAGATCTTTACCAGTACTCGAAATCGCTTAAATTTCACAGATGGAGCATCTCCAGCACCCCCACCCAACACACACTTTTGCCGTTTGCTTTCAAAATTGTATCAGGATTTTTTATATGCAGATTTTGACCGGCCATCAATTTCAGTAAGCATCTTTTGACAAGAAAAAAAAAAAAACCTAGCCCTTTATTGATTCTCAGTCAAACATGTTGTGGAAGGGGTGTACTTACCTCACCGGGTACAGGCCTTCCTTAGCTTTAAGTTGTTAATGTTTGTGTGTTTGTTGTGTTGGGGGTTTAACGGCACATCAGGGTGATCACGGCCACATCCAAACACGTCAAGAAGAGAGGAAAGAGAGCGGGACAGAAGACAGGAGAAAGAGAGAGAAGGAATGTCATCCCTGGGACATCGAGGATGGCATTCTGTGGGAGAGATCCCACCGAGGAGGGATTTCACCGCCTGCAGGTGGGAGCAAAAAACCTACTTATATATCCCGGGCCCTGCGAGGAAAACGTGTTTATGTAATATTACAGATAATAGTGGACGAAAAAAAAAAAAAAGCCAAGTCCCTTCTGTATTTCCTCATGCTCTCTTCTGTCTGTCTACCAACTTAGCACACACCTTCTGTTTTCATTTGTACAGTGATAGACAGAGACTACTTTGATGGTCTTTCTGCCACAAGAAAATTCCTGATACTATTAAAAATTTGTGTAAACAGTTGATTTGGGGCAGATTCTTTTAAGTGTTGCTGTTTACCGATTCTGAATTTCCATAGCAATTTAATAATCGTACAAAAATCATTACTCGAAAAAATCACGAGCGTCTAGCTCCATTTTCGGTCATATATGTCATTTTGTTAAAAAAAAAATATGGAAAAAAAAATGCTCGACCTTAGAAGCATCTACGCACAATTCTAGCAGATGTGAAAAGTCAGTAAAGACCCGCAGAACTAGGTTCATCTACTACCGAAAGATCGGATAAAAAACAACTTCCGAGATAATTTACATCTGATGAAGAAAGAGAAGCAGCAGCATGAGCCAACCTGAAACTGACTGCAGAGAGAGAAAGAAACTACATATTTTCTGGGCTCAGAGAAGACGAAATAGAAACAAAACTACAAAATTATTTCCAAACGGGAGGAACATTCATCTCTGTATACAAGAAAGGAAATCCAGAAAGAATATACCAATATTTTGTAATTACAAGAAAAAATCAGAAATAGAAAAAAAATGTTAAAGAAAATAGTGTCGTTCCTATTCTGATAACATGAGATAAGCGTTGTTTCCATCGTGGAAGAATGAAGGAGGCAAGGAAAACGATCAAGTCTGTGCATTATCATATATATGATATATATATATATACCTCAGCCATGAGTTTTTCCCAGATTTCACTGTAAATCGGTAAGAGCCAGGCTTGGTGTAAAAAGTTGGTTTTCCTGCACAGGTGTCAAAAACTCAGGGCCTGCGGGTCTTGAAAAAGTATAGGCAAATAGCTTTTATGATGACGGACACAACCACAAATACTGGACATGATATCCATGGATAGGACAGCGTCAGTGAAAGATTTTTTTTTTTGACAACGTATGTTTATGTAACCGTCCTGATCAAGAACAAACTTGGGCGACTTTTAAAAACAAAACAGATGAAGTGCCGGCTATGTGCGATGAGGAAAAAAAAAGGAAAAATGTAGCTTAAAATACAGAACAGTGAGTTGGTGGCATGAGACTGTATCGTTATACACCAAAGATGGCGATGTGGTCAAGTCTGATGAACATGGAACATTGAATGAGCAACTTTATCAGCAGAGTGAAAAAGGTTTTTAAATCACTGCCAATTTCAGTCTTTTTTTGTTTTGTCCAGGAAATAGACTGGCCGCATGATAAGTTGGGGACGTTTTCAGTGGAATAGAGGAAATCGGTCAGATCATGGACAACAAAGGAAAAGACAAATGGAAACGTGAGAAAGTTGGCCTTTCTGTCTGACATGGCCACCCATTTCAACGTCTTGAATCTGCAGCTCCGATACCACTTGATACATAAGCTGCGCTCATGGGGGAGACACACCACTAATGCAACTTGGCCAAGTCCGCAGCATTCTCCCAAATGAACACTTAGCTTTAAAAAACAAACAAACTGACAGCTCACTTGGCGCTGAATTCGAGAGGCACTTTAGTAATTTTAAAGCAGAGAAAAGTAATTTCGAGCTGTTTCGCAAACGATTTGCCATCGACGTGGAAAAACTACATGTACATTGCAGATGGAGCTCTCATAGAGAGCTGCAGGATTACTGGGGCATTAAAGGCAAACAAGTGCCACGCTATGGAGCTCCTATACTCGTTTCATTACTGAACCCATGTCCCAGCTTCGTCTCATGAGCATGTATGGTACACAATGTGTGAGCAGCGATTCTGTGTGATGAATGAAGATTAACATAAAACACCACACAGGAATTGTCTCACTGATTAATACCTGTGGTCCTTTTGTCCCGGAGATCTCCATATGACAAAAACTCCAAGTAGAACGTATTGAATGTATTGCCAGTAAAAAGGTGCAAAATATCCCGCTCTGACAAATTAGGGCATAAGAGCAAAAATTGGGATGCCTTGATTTGTTTATATTATTTTAACTTTTTGTCTGTTTTAATTCTTCATATTTTTTGTTAGGAAGATTTTAGTTTTTGCATACTGTTCAATGAATTTTTATCCAGTTCGGCCCACAACCTTAAGTGTGACCTGCAAGTTGGTCCGTGTTTGACACCCCTGTCCTCGTGTCACCCATGTGCATTGCATCAAGTGCGTCCCTGATGTCGATGAAATAAAAAGAAACATTTAAGACAAATTCATAGATTCCACTCTCAAGACCCCTTTGGCGAAAGGAACACCAACAGCTTGTCTCAGCTGGACATAGAACCATTCAGAATTCCCAGATCAAGCTATCAACACGGCAGGAATATAACTGCCAATAGGAAGGATTTCCATGCTTTTTTGTTTTTAATAGCCAGCTCCTTGGAGTACAGCACATTTTGGCTTGTTGAATTATGACCTCTGTCATGCAGACATTAAAATGTCTAAAATTTTGTTTCACCCCTGATTATCACTTAGGCCTACATCATCTTTGATCATGTCACACTTAGAATAACTTAGAATAGTCTCTATTTTTTTTTCCAACTGTAAGATGTGTGAAGTATATAAGCGGCATTTCAATTATGTTTCTTTAAAAATTTCACGATTTTTATGTTACGTTGAAGACGAGAAAAGAGAGGAGGACTAAGTTATAAAGACTTTTCCGCTTCCTTCAATGCAAGGAAACGTAGAACGCTGCAGTTTTGTTCACTTATTTAGTTAGTAGTTCTTCCATCTTTTGAAATGACCGCTGACAAGACACACCGGGAAAAAATGTCCTGCACAAAAAGTCTCCCTTCCTTCCTTCCCCCCGTGCCGTGCAGAGGGTAATAGACTAACTGAAGTTTTACAATTTCTTTTTTTTCATTTCTCGACAAACTTCAATACATATTCCACTCTGGCGAATAGAAGATGTCTTAAAATGCCTAAAAATTCGGATAATTCAATGGGAAATTCGGTCCTCGTCGGGACACGTCAATTCCAGGATGTTATCCGATCATATCACCATGTAAAAACGAATTTTTGTTTTAAATCAAAAGAAACCTTTGATTACCAAGGCACGTTTGCAATTAATGTTTATAGAAAAACATGACCAGCGAGAAAGAGGATAAAATATCCAGAGTCTCTTCATAATTTTTTTCCTCTGAAACATTTGCCTGAAGTCCCTGATGCGATTTTTTAAAATTATTTTTTTTTCATGGAGATAACTTACCTCAATGCTCCAAGCACATAAGATAAAAATGGTGCAATTCCCAAACAATAAGACTCATGGTACTTATTCATAAAGGGAAAACATTTTCTACCTATAATAAAATATATATATATACATATAATTGGAGTCTCAGATGTCGATTATAAGATCTTAGAAGAGAGAGAGCCTTGTTAACAATGGCGGATTGTGTTGGGGTGTAACGACACAGCACGATTACGGCTATATTGTGCCAAACACGGTAAGACAGGTTTACACGTCAAGAAGAAGAGAGAAAAGAGAGCGGGACAGAAGACAGGAGCAAAGAGAGAGAGAAGAGATGTTTCCCCTGCAACGTCGAGGATGGTTTCCATGGGAGACATCCCACCGATGGCGGGCTTACACCACCTGCAGGTGGAGCAGAGAACCTACTTATAAACCCCGGGCCCCCGCAGGGGGACAGTGGCGGATGGCTGACATTATTTGTATCAGAACAGGAACTTAAAAAAAAAATAAATAAAAAAGAAAAGAAGAAAGAAAAAAGAATAAAGTCATTGAAAATAATTCGGTCCTAGTTAAAAAAAACAAATACAACAGGAACCCGCCACGACGCTGTTTTGAAAGATAAAATTGGTTTCAGAGAAATTTCCACGATAAAAACATTTCTCAGCTTCTCAGGATTAATATAGTTATGAAGAATCTTAAATAAAACTACTTAGTAGCTGCTCTCAAATAAATTTCAAAGCCATGGCCAAATCCTTCCCTTTCCCACAATGAGAATGCAAGGTGGAACAAGACTATCAAAGAAAATAATACTTTAGAGAAAGTAAAAAAAAGACAGAGTGTGCCTCGAAGAGGAAGAAGGTCTCAAAATGATAAAAATATCTACATCATTGCAGGAAAGTTTTCCCATAGTCATTGTGCAAGGAGGAACGTGCAGCTTAAATAAGTCTACCAATATTCTTACTAAAAGAAATAGTACTATTTTTTTTTTTTTAAAGAAAGAAACAGTGAGCAGATAGTTAAGCCAAGTGTCACGCTGTCTCCGGGAATAGGGAAATTACTGTGTTTTTACATGCTTTTATAGATGTTCAGGAGAGGTTATTTCTCTTGAAAATATTTCAGAGAAAACTCGATACAAAGGAGTTATCCAAGGAGCTTCTACCATTGTACTGGAGGGCGGACTGATGACATCACGCGTGCCGAATGTGGAGCGATGGCCATGGAGGCAAGAAACCTAGTTAATGTTAACACTTAGCGCCATTGTTGTTATGTTACCACGTGTAAATTACTTCAAAACTGAACGAAACCCACTGCCATTATCTTACGATCGCAAGTCTATTGTAATTTGTTCTTGCTGTACTCCTGGTAATTAAAAAAAATAAATCATGAATCCCTTTGTTTACAAGAAAAGATTTCAAAAGTATTGACTACTCTCCGTGCACGAGTATAGCAATACGCAGTCTAACCCCATGGCCATGGTGCCCAGTACTAGCACGCTAGACATGTGTTTTGTTAAGGTGCCGTCATGAGTCCGCACTGCAGTATAACAGTCTAGACTCCTTGGAGTTCTCTTAAACTGATAGAGCAAAAAAAAAAACAAAAAAACTTTAAACATGCGGCATTCTATTTTTTTTTTCAGGCATCACTCCATTGTCAACAACTGCCAGTAATCCATCACAGACAGATGGTATCATAATCCCAGTATCGGAATTTTAAACATGGACATTATCAGTTTGAGATTATCGTTCTATAGGCCAAAATGCAAACATTTTAATTATCGCCTTCAACTCTGCGCCCCTCCCGGATCCCTCTTTATCTTGACTGGGGCTTCTGTACGGCAAGCACTACAGACATAACTCAGGAGTCTCATGTCAAACCTCACAGGTTTCTTCAACTAGTCTGTCAACAGTACAAATCACTGTGTAAAGTGTAGATTAGAACGGAAAAAAATTTGGACAAGTTTGCCAAGCACAGAATGCTTGAGGAAAGTGAAGAGACTAGGATTTTGTTCACTTCAGTGGTAGCTTGTTTATCTGTTAGTACTAAAACTTTCACACAATGATTTTCTTTATGTTGTCGAATATAGTTATTTCACACAACCCAGTGTTCAAATGTAATACCGATATGACAAAATAAATGAAAATGTGAGTAATGTTTAGAAAGAAAGAAATTACAGAGTGCACTCTTTATACTGAAGCTCAATATATTCAATATATCAAATTGTCTCACTGTAGAAAGGCTAATATACAACATTCCTTTTGACTTACACGTTTAAAAAGCTGCTTTGGGTCTCATGTGGTAAATTTCCCTTAAGCTGCCAAACTTCAAATATCGAGCCCAACTCAATAATACAAAGAAGGCAACTATTGCAGTCAATGTTTCCAGGCTGTCTTAGCTGAGCTATGTTCTATATAAGCTTATGTCCACCTCTGGTGTCCGAGTTTGAGTGTTCCTGAACTTGCACAAAAAGGATCTATGTCAGATATAGTGAATAGATGCTTTGTTCATTGTGGTCTTCCTGGCGGATGTATGGTCTTGTCACAAACTTCGAATGCCGAGAGGAGCCCAGCAATACAAAGTCCGGATCTGTAGCACTTTATGACCGCATTGTACAAACATGTACCTGCTCAATAAACAATTTGTGCATCACCATCATTCATCCCGAACTTCAAATGCCGAGAGGAGCCCAGCAATACAAAGTCCGAACTTGACACATTATGACTGCATTTATACACATATGTACCTGCATAGTAAACACTAAAAACGTCTGTATTGGTTCCAATCTTCCTCAACTTCGAGTGGCACGTGGAGCTCAGCAATGTAACGTTTGGATATGCAGTTCATAATTAGAAATGCATTTGTTTATTATGTCATTAAGACAATTTCGCTCTTTCCTTTTTTTTTTCCAGTATGCACCATTTCATTATTTACAACAAGGCTATCTTTGTCTTCACGAATTCGCTGATTGGCCCAGAAAAAAAAAAAAACGTCGAAAGTCAAGTTTCATGGAAACCAAAGGCAGCTGAGGTAAAACTACAACAACCGATGTAAAGAGAACAAAAAAGTTTTTCAAAACTTAGATCACTTAGCACAGTTCGTATGTCCACTCGTCACACAGTTCATTATAACCATCTTAGCTCAGTCAATGACGTGGACATTGGCACAGCTTTTCTCACACTCCGAATGCCGAGCGAGGGCTCCGTAATACAAAGTGTGGATGTTTGTTTATACTGTGCACCATCACCTAGTCCAGGGTACAACCTCCAATTCCAGGTACCAAATAGGACTTGGCGATATGGAATGAGGTGTTGCATACCTTAGAGAGATAAAAAGACATATTTCTTCGGCCTATGTAAAGCAAGACATGAACCATTGAAAGTCTGTAAACAGAACAGCGAGTCGTTTGTTTCAAACTGCAGAATTTACTGTCTCAACCCTTTCTCACTTACCAAGACCAAGCGGATCATCAGTTCGTTATGTTTACAAATTATAAACAGTGATTGCTACAAAGTTAGACTTTAGCACTACCAGGCAAGCATGTGCTGCAAACTGTTCCAAGATCTCATGTTTAGCATAATCTCTCAGGCGTATTGATTTGTATTTACAACCATATTTATGTAAAGTATTATCAATGTAATCCAACATATGATGTTTAAAAATTCTTGTGTACACTCTTAGATACTGAGCACAGTTTTTCTCAAACCTCGAGCGCCGGGCAGAGTTTGGTATTACAAAGTAGAGAGTTTAAGTTATTTAACATGAAGCTTCGTGCAATTTCTCAAAGTAAGTAATATGTCAAGTAGAGTAAGAACTATTTACAATTTTGGAGACCATACGGGAAAGTGTTTGTTAAGTTGTATGTTTTCTAGTAGACTTCAAACATGGCTTCTCTCAAGACTTCTAATGTCGGTTGGGCCTGGCAATACAAAGTAAAGAGTGCAACTGTTTAGGCTTTGTACAATTTCTCAAGCTGCATGATTATGTAAACAAGAAAAGTGGAGAGAGATGGTGTGCAAATGTCTCCGGCGGTGCCGCCTATGACTGTACTGTACGGACTTATGGGACCAAGCAAACCAAAGGCAGAAAGTTTATGAAATTCGTACAATGTTGAAAACATTGAAAGATGTTTGTTGTGTACTGTCCATATAAGATTTCAAGAGCAGCATCTCTCAGACTTTAAATGCCGGGCAGTGCCTGGCAATACAAAGTAATACGCCGATGGAATGTGCATGTGTTGCCCAGTTCTACAGGTTGCTGATCTTGAACACGATTTTTTATAATATGAATGTACAGAATGGTACAGTTAAGCTGTTAACACGGACAGAATATATCCAATTATTGCAGTTCATCAGTTTGTCATGTTAGGCTCATTCCATTCCTGATAGTATACTCTGGAGTTTGTGCGCATCTGTGTGGAAATAGATTCTATGTTGTTTAATCATGTCTCATCCGTGAAAGATAATTCGTTTTGAAGACAAAGACAATTCAACACGTTCTTTTTTTTTTTTTCATTTTTACTCACATATCTACAAAGCTGTGAAA
Organism: Peronia peronii; assembly: GCA_039654565.1. Classification (NCBI taxonomy): domain Eukaryota; kingdom Metazoa; phylum Mollusca; class Gastropoda; order Systellommatophora; family Onchidiidae; genus Peronia; species Peronia peronii. Next base: position 5,958 of record JBCEWB010989186.1, on the reverse strand, counting down.
AACAAGTGTCTATATGATAGTAAAGACCAAATCCGCAACATAGCTTCCTGTTCATATACATCTTATCTTGCTTAATGCATTTCTCGAGTTAAAAAAAAAACAAAACAAAACATATCCAAGTTTCTTCAGAAATAATATGGACTGCAGATTAAAAACAGCTGAATTCTATCAGTGCTACTTTTGCCCCTTTACTTATACTGGTCTTTACACAATATGATACTGCTGTGATACTGTGGCTTATTTAAAAATAATTTCAAAGGCAAGACTCGCTCCCTTGTATCTTTCTGTACACTGTAAACAGTAAATCATTATGCCAGCTTAAAACAACAACAACAAATGATCCGACACTATTTTGTGTTTGATTTAACAGTGGGATCCGCGACACCGAATAGGTTTGATCAAAGGATATATTGTAAAGTAAATAATATCGCTTGGGCGATATGTGCCGAGTATAATTTTTTCAAGCCCACCACTACAACAGGCGTCTCATATATCATTGTCCAATCTCAGTTCGACTCTTTGCATTATAGACGTCTAGACAGCCATTTTTGCAAAGGGGAGTCTTCGAATGCCGAGTTATCACCCAGCAGTACAAAGAATGAACTATCAAAGTGAGCGAAATCAAGGGTAGCCGGGGGGGGGGAGGGAGGGGTGTAAATACTGGAAACATAAAACTGCCGTGCATATTTCTCAAATTCTGGATGTCAAGGACAAGTCAGTTTGACTCTTTAGGGAAGTTATTATTATCATTTTTATTGTTATGCAAAGCTCAGTTTTCGAATGCCGAACCATCACCCAGCAATACAAAGAAGAACTGTGTCTAAATGCAAGCGAATCTGAGGAATACATTTTGCGTGGGAAGAAAAAAGTGGGAGCATTAAAACTACGTTTCACGTTTCGCAAACCCTAAATGAACTCTGATTCTGTCCGTTGTGAAGTAATCATTTGCAGAGCTCAGTCTTCGAATGCCGAGCCAGCATTCTACATTACAAGCAAAGGGTTTTTTTAACGGTACATCAGCACGAACACGGCCATATTGTGCCCAGCACGGTTGGGCACGTTTACGGATTATAGACGGTATATCAAAATGTGTATAAATCTGGATAATCAAAGATTGTGCAGCGAAACTAATAAAAAGAAAGATATGTAAACATGCGGCTCGAGCCTGGATTCCCCACTCCCTGGCTAAAGCTGAGCAAAGTTTGCAATTTTTCAATTCGACAAGTTTGACTTTTGAAGGTGGCGAGGTTCGGTAAGGTTGAATTATTTTTGGTCCTCTACCTCTTTTCTTTGATCTTAACCCTTAATCCGTCGAGCCATGGAGATGTTTCTTGGAGAGTTAATCTTCTCCCTCCGTAACGGTTGTGGGCCAGAATCTGGGTCTCCGCAGATGTTCTCTTTGTCCATTCTGAATGTTATTCGTCCAGTAGTACTCTGCCCACATTTTTGGTCAATATCTACTGTTTCTTGTAACAGTTTTAGCAAAGACCACTGGATCTTATTACACTGTCGTACAATCTCAACATTTTCTTCACACGTGTACGATTTTCCTAGGGGCCGCTCTACAGACGTCTAATACGGTCCAAGTATTTAAGTATAAGACATCCAAAATATTTCGGGGTATTCCATCTCCAGTGTCTGTATGTTCCGACTGACTTCGATTGTCAGGGTCCAGGTCTCGCATGCATAACAATATAGAAAGATGGAGAGTACCAGTGCCCGCAAGAGTCAGATCTTGTGTTTCGTGTGGGCGACGTCATCTCGGCACCCTGGTTTGAGTCGGGCTAATGCAGTCATTGTCTGTGCAGTTCGTGCAAGGATTTCTGGTTCCGATCCTGACTTGATGTTGATGACTGTCCTCAGATATTTGAATTGCCCCAAATTGTTTATGTTCTTGGCTATGGAGTGAAATCAATAATATTGATGTGGTTCTTGTCTCAACTGTTGGTGTTTGCCATGAACTTGGCTTTCTCTGCATTTATTTCCATTCCATATTTTGTGGAGGTTCTATGACAGGCTAACCAAGCTAGACAGTTCTCCTCCAGCCAATTTGTCTGTGTCTGAGGTTTGTGGTTTTTCTCCCTTAGCACATGTACTTATTGTTAGTACTTGATGCTCCAGAGCGGCATTATCCTTCTCAGGAAGAACAAAGTGGCAGAGAGGAGGCATCCTTGACCGACATCTACAGAGGTACGGAATCATTCCCCGATTGTGGCACTGACACATGATATACAGGCCTTGGATGGTTTGAATCTCCCCTCCCCCCCTCCCCCCCCCCCATGTTGACTGAATTTAATTAGAATGTAGTACAAATACAGACCGACACTACAAAAAAAAAAAAAATGAATTTTAAATTTTTGAGAAATCTGATATTTTGGGGTAAAATTTTCGAAAATTCGTGATTTTCTATCATACCAATTTGTAAAAATTGTGAAAAGAAAAGCCAGTTATCAAAAATTTGATCTGTATGTTTTTAAACATTGAACACAAATTTATGTATGCAAAAGTTGAGGCAAATCGATTGAAAAAAAATGTAGAACCCTATTTATAGTAAAATTACACAATATCGGGTAGCAAAATCCAAGATGGCGGCGGTGTCATGGCAACTATATGTGATTTCATTATTTTTGGATTGTTTCCCTCTAATTTGACCATGTTGAATTTGCTGGTATCATCTCCCCTAACCGATTTCGAAAATGACTCAGGACTCTTCCTCCCTCCCCCCCCCCCTCCCCAACCCCCTGCGCCTTTCAGTGCAGACAGGTGGTTTTAATAATCTTGCACTTGGCTGATCGGAATAAAGCTTTGTTACGGTTGATCGAGTCGCCATGTCAGGTTGATCAGAGTATGTATAATGCATGTAGTCACTCAGTCCTAAGGAAGCAGGAACTGTACTGGCTGTCAGTGCATGTCTGTTTGCCATGGAAATTTGGAACTTAAAGATTCTGCCGGCAAAGTAACATTTCCGCCAACTCATCAGAATTTCAACTGCCAAGAGTTCTTTATATGTAAAGTACACACAGGACCTACGAAATAATATATTCGCCCTTATCCATCCCATTCTCTCCCTCCCTCCTCCCCCGCCCCGCCCTTTTCCTTTAGGAAGGATTTAAACCCGCGATGTCTGGTTTTTCAAGGTGGAGCAGATGCCTGACCCTCTGGTTACAGCGCCACACTTATTGTGGATTTTTTTTCTGATAAATATCTGGGTTGCTCTTACTTTTTACATTTTGAGTAGACACGGGGCTCCGTCGTATATAGCAACATCTTGACGTCATTTTGTTCAGTTTGATATTCAAAGGAATTGTCACAGGAAGCGGCCATAAGAGACGTACAGTTGGAACGTAAGCGTCCACCTTTTATGTCCACCGGAAGAAAGATCATCCGGGACAGCAAAGATTCACAATCCATTTACGTTTTTCTTAATTCTCAATATGATATCTTACGACTGCATGTCCACATTCTATGGAAGATGATGTATCCTTTATAAACTAGAGGACAAGGGGGTGTCTGCAACAATACAAAAAGATAAGGCTCCCGAGGTTGATGCCATTGCGGAACATGTGGAACTCTCGTCTTTGTTGACTGCCGCTAAGAAAATACTAAGTTGCCAAGTTATGGATTGACCAAACGTCGAAAAGAATCCACTTAATGTAAAAGCTAGTTAATGGAAAGGTAGATAATTTACTGAATTATATGGACCCAAAGGTTTCAATAATCATCCCCCCCCCCCCGCTCTCTCTCTCTTTCTCTCTCTCTTTCTCTCTCTCTCTCTCTCTCGCTCTTTCCTTTGGGTATCGGTTAATCATGAATTCCTAATCAAAGAAGAGAGAACGGACCAAGACTCTGCTGTTATGAATGAAGCCATCTCCAGCGTACAATCAAAACATTTTCCGTCAGGCAAAGTGCAGCATACCAGCGTCAACATTATGCGATAAACGGAAGGGCAAACGACCTGTAGAGGCCTCAAACAGCACACTACTAACCAAAGAAGGCAGATCGTTTGGCCCCCGTGACTGAAGGAATTATCCAAACTTGGATTTGGAGAAAAAACCTGCTGAACAGACAGAGGAATTATTACAAACAAGCAATCCTACTTCCCTCTAACAGCAACGACACCAATACAAAGCAGTGGCTGTATAGTTTGTTTTTCAAAGACACCAGAACGTACAGCCAGAAGTCCCATAGCTTTGGGTAAGAATTTTTAGAACTTTACAATATACATAGCAATATTTTCATTGGCCCATACATTTAAATTATTGCATAGAGTACAAGTATCTAATTCACTGACACCTGGAGCTGCTGTTTTATATGTCACATAAATCTCTTATCAGTATTAGTTGTTCTTTCTGTTCATGTGTTTTATGTCTATGGCTTTAAGTTTATGATGCTGTGTTGAAAATATAATTAACGAAATATATTTATGAATTTGTATATCGCAGGTAAACAGAGGGTCTTTAGCCCTTATCAAATATCTTCCAAGTTCAAGATATGCATGGATGCAGCAGACCGGACGCTCTTCAGCATCTTCAATGCAGATGCGATTGAATGTGGATTTGGTGTTATAGGTAGGAAAGTCGTGGCCTGTAAGGGGACAAAGCAAGTATACTTCAACAAATGCCAGTGCAGTTGGACAGTATCTGCAACCCATGCTAATTTACCTCTATAAACCAATTCCCCTCAAGAACCTCTTGAAGCATTTTCTACATGCCCTCCTCAAGGTGTCAAGGCAACGGTTAGATCACAGCAGCTATGTTTTATTGCTGGATCAGGAATTGTTTCATCCCAGCCACAGCTAATGTGCCGAAACCAACTTTTCTTGTTATTGATGAACACGTCAGTCATACGTCGATGTTGGAGACATCGGAACTCTGCAATGAGACAAACATCATGCTGCACATTGTCTCCTGGCTCACGCAAGCCATCTCATTCAGCCACTGGACCCAAGCTTTCTTTGGAGCAATAAAGCCTGCCTGGGCGGACGCTGTCCGGGAGTATGTTTGGTGCAACATAACAGGGGCGCAATTTGGAATCGTTTGCCAAGGTTCTGAAACCCGTATGGAAGAAGACATATTGCTGCTCAAAGTTTTGCAGCTGCGAGGATCTACGCCTGAATACTGAGAGAGTACTGAGCAGTGGGAAATTGGTCCCAAGTGTGGTAGACTATACAGGCCGTCAACAGCAGATAATGCCATGATGTAAGCAATACAAGTGTTGATGCTAGCTACTCATGGCAACCAAGCATCCTTATCGACATCAACACTTCCTAAACATCCTCTGCAGACGACTACTGTTGGTACAGACATCACTCCCCAGACATCTCCAGTCATCCAGACATCATCAGTGAAACGGCTCCAAATCCGAAGACATCTGACGACAGTGACATGTGTACAATTGAACGTAATTCTGCGATTCCTCCTCTACCTTCACTTACTGTCTCTTCTTTACCTATAGATCTATCTTCTACCTCTGTCATTGTTTACCAAGATGGCAGTGACGAAGATATAAGACAGCAGATGGAAGCTGAAATGGCAACTGATGAGGAGTTGGTTACTGAATCTGTCAACGACAACTATGCCCAAAGAAAGACAGGGGAGATCTGGAGGTACCGTGTGAGATTTCTGAAGGCTGGTGGCACACTTGCTGTAGCCTACCCAAAGTACATCTGTTTTACCAGAAGTGAAGATCAAGTTAAAGATTTCTACTTTGTGTGCAGTATTTGCTGCCCACTTCAGTGATCTCACTCTGTATTTAAAGATTCTTTACAGTCTAGATCAAGATTTACAACAGCAGGCCCGAAACTATGTCAGTATGAGAGAGAATGAGGACACAGATAGGTAGCGAAAGGGGGGGGGGGGGGGGGGGGTACTTTTTTTTTTTTTTTTTTTTTTACCCTTTGTTTGGGGAAAAAAACAATCTAATGCCTGATAATTTTTGCAGGGTTATCTCTAATGCAGT
>JBCEWB010989075.1:0-15132 GCA_039654565.1 Peronia peronii | reverse complement strand
GCACTACGGTCCCCCCTTCCCCCCCCCCCCCCCTTCCCTCCCGCTGTTTGCTGTGCTGCCTTTGATCTTTTACACCGACGCAGTCTGCTGGGCCTAAACTTAGCGGTCTCCCTCCCTCCCCTTCACACTCAACACTCCATGCGCTGGTAGACAAAGCGAAGAGTAGACAAGATAAGGCTAGTGATCCCAGCCAACCACCCGCCACGCGGCAGAAGTGGATCAGGCAAAAACCTGATAAGCAGGTCGGGAAAATGTACCTGATAAGTAGAGCAACTAATAAGCAAATCAGGTAAATGAACTAGATAAATTGGAAATTTAATTATTTAAGTTGAACGTTGGAACTGGTTATCCAAATTAAGATCCAGATTTCCGACCAGCACTAGTTATCAATAACAACAACGCATCCCTTGTACTCTATGACAAGCACATCAATCCATACTGGAACATATTGACAAACAGAACACAATACAAAATCCCAACACGTTCCTGACAAATAAATGGGAAGCTGGACTCAGCATATCACTCTGTGTCTGACGTCATATCAATGTTTTCTAACACATCACTCCAACTTGTAGGGTTGAGTTTAATACTCATTGTGGGCAGGCCGGGAGAAAGAGTGGGCGGGGGGGAGGGGGGAGAGATATTTATTTCTAGTGGTTCAACTTTTCCTCTGCTTCTGACTACATTAGCTTGACATCTAGCCTTCTTAATAAACCGGAAGAGGGGCGACAAAACGTTGCTGTTTTATGCTCATTAATTCGAATACCACTAAAGTCCTTACTGGTTTGCTTCTCAGAGACAGCTCTGCCCGGGCGGAATTGGCAGTTTATAAATTTTACATGTCAATCTGGCTCCGTTTTAAACTCTTCGCCGTCGCCGTGAGATTAGACATCTGTTACTCGGCGAAAAACTCACAATGTGGACGTCGTGGGTTCGAGTCTCGGACCATATCGTCGGGAGATGGGAAACATTCGAATATTACAACCTGCAGTTTTTCAGTGACTCAAGGGTTCTCTGGCTTTATGAGTAGGAAAGCGTGACGTTTAGCCTTCTGAGGCTAACGGTAAATATTTTTCGGGCCTTCCGTGTACAAGTTAAGCATCTTTATGCATCTTTTGGTACTTTAACATTGGATGAAGTATTGAGGGAGACGTCGTTACCGGGGCAAAATTTCAAAATTCTTTTTGCCTACAAACTTGTTTCTCACCAAATACAGGACACCTACTTAAAACCTGAGATAATCCTACTTTCTTAGGATTGAAAGTCTACATGCATAATAATAATAAAAATATGAGAAATCTCTTTCAAACACACAAATGCAATGAATGTTGTGATTTCTCAGGACTAGACAGTCTTGGACAGATTTGAAAGTGTCCATTTACGAATATTGTAAACAAGCCACTCGGAGCACTAAATATAACACATGTATCTTTGCTTCTCGCTTGCATTAAATCTTGAGGAAAAAGACAAGAACAGGCGCTAAACTACGTCCCCCATACTTTACAAACTTCCTCATTTTCAACCAGATACCTGCCACAATAAGGAGAACTTAAAACAACAAATCCATACTATTCCTGGACTCTATGATAAAATCATAATGTAGCTTGTGAAATATATTGACAGACAGTGCAAATAATGTCATAAAGAGCATTAAATTTATAGTTAAATAGCCTACCGTGGAATCAATGTGAAACTATATTATAAGCAAAGCATTTCCACCAACTTCTGGGTTGTATGAGACCTCTATTATTAAGCCCCCTCTACTGGAAAGGAAAAAAAACAAACTTATTTTTACTAGTTTCAGACACACTTTCTAGCCTTCAACTACTTTTTGAAACGAACAAAAATTTTGAAATTTTGTAATTTCCCAGGGCCCTCATAAACCATCACTTTTCAAGTGTACCTCAATAGTCATGCCCTACAGGTACTTGTGTGTGCGTGTGCGTGTGTGTGTGCGCGCGCGTGCTTGTGTGCGTGTGCGTGTGTGTGTGTGTGTGTGTGTGTGTATCGCATTGACTATTGCGACCAGGTGGTCAAAATAGACTCGGTGGTCTATTGCTGCCAGGTTTTCCTTTTTGCCCAATCAAATTGCATCGTTTGATTCATTCGGTACATTGGATTAGAGCTTGCAGATTCTAGCTTTATACTATTCTGGACTCAAGAAAGGAGAAATTCTGCAACAAGCCAACCGGCTTTAGGGTTAGATCTAATGTCACGGTTACATTTAGTTTTCGGGTTAGATTTAGGGTTAGGGTTAGGTTTAGAGTTATGATTAGGGCTAGAGTTAGGGTTAGAGTTCGAATTAGGGTTAGAATTAGGATTAGGGTTAGAATTAAGCTATGGTTAACAGTTCCATAATTTGCATTATCAATAGGATGGAGCCCAACCCCATTCAGCACCACGTTGTACAGTAACTTTACGAATACCCTGTATAATTAAAGCCATGGATATCACAAGTGACAGTGTGAAAGACACATACATATACATGTAGATATTAAATATTGCCGGTACTATTTGTAACGTTCGAAAACCGCAAGACGGCACCATGCGCTTAACCCTTTTTGATCGTTGAACACATCATAACGTTACAAAAATATCTGAATGCTATAACAGTCACAGCTTCGCATCTACGCTTTGATCATATGGGTATTAAGAAATTCAAAAGTAATGTGATTATTATGTTGTTTTCTCACCTGTGCCTTTGATCAGTGTCTTCTATGATTCAACAACGACACACCACTTTGTCTTTTCCTTTACTACTTTACTACGTGTACTTCTAGTTGTGTCAGAGTTCCTTTTTCTTCGCTTTTAGAAACACAGACAAATTGGTAATTCAAACGTCGTTGTCTGTTTGGAGTTAATTGTCACTGATGTTCTCTTCAGAGCTCTTGTTTCACCATCAATAAATGAGTTGTTATAATCATCGTTTTATCCACTATCAAGACTATCAGGACTTTAATGATTAGCATCTGAAAATGTTTGAAATTTGCAACCTTTGATCTCATCAATGATCTCATTTCCACAGGGAATGTTCGGTAGACTGGTGGCTCAGTAGCTGACAAGGATTCTAGGACGAAGGACTTTGGAACTCCTATCAAACGATGTAAAAGTTCTGTCGCCAAGCAGAAACTTTCCATCACTCCCATCTTTTATCGATCAAACTGATACCACTGCCGAATCTAGCGCCAGTTCAAGAATCACCTACATGTATTTGAAATCATAAAAATCAACAGAATGAAGAAAGGGACGTTTTGACACTGCGAAGCCTCACAGTACGTGATTTATGTTAATTTCAGAGGAAAACAATTGTTCAACGACATGGCAGACCAGAACATAATTCAGCAGTCTGAGGAAGCCGATTTCGCTTACGTTATAGATGACACGACCTTGGCGATGACACAGTTAGTAATCAACTGCATTCTCATCAATGCCATCGCAGTAGTTGGCAGCATGGGATATGTCATCAACATTCTAGTGCTGGCTCCCCACGGATTCACCGACAGCACCAGCGTCCTGCTGATGTCTGTGACAGTCGCCGACATCTTCCTCCTCACCTTCCTCCTCCGTCACATCAACTGTCTGGTGGCCCAGATTGATCCTGTCAGGCCTTCACTTTTAAGGTCATTGTCAATGAGTATCTATGGGTACCCAATAGGCCTAGATCTATTCCGTGTTTATGTTTACTTCCCTGTTTGGAGTGTGACCCCGTGAACTCAGAGGTCAAAAAAGTGTGGGCACCAAACAAACCGCAATTATCTCTAGCCCTCTAGATATAGATCTAGTTCTATCACTAGAAGCTTGTTGAAACAAAGTCTGTAAAGCAGTTTGAGCTGTGCTCTCCACATATCAGCTGTCTAGATCAGGCGTCACAAGTATTCAATGCTAAAAAGATAGGTCTTGATCTAGATCTAGATCTAATCAATGGCGAGGATCCTTAAGTATCTGCGAACGCTACTGAAGCGGTGACACCAAATCAGTATCTTATTTCCAGACTAGATCTAGCCTTTCCACAGCTCAACAGTTCAAGGTGAGTTGGTTGAAAACATTTAAAACTTCAGCTTTGCTAGAAGCAGTGCTTGGCTATAGATTCTAATCTGTATTGCTTTCCTAAGTCAAGTTCAGAGATGCAGTTAGTTAGATAAAACGATAAATTTCACCACAATTCATGCACTTGATAATGATACACTATCATCTCGAAGGTTGAGGTCAAGATCTACATCTGGATCTAGATCTAGAATTAGACTTCTAGATCTTGATTGACCTAAGAATTGATCTAAAAATCTGTAAAATAGATTTGTATAGATCTAGATCTAGAGCTAGCTGAATACCAAATGGAAAACATTATGACACATCTAGATCTACTGCTTAGAATTCAAAATGAAACCTAGACTTAGGCCAACGCCGTTTATAACCATGATTTGGCTTAGGATTTACATAAATTAGATGGCCGATAGACTCTACTGGTGACAACCAATTTATTTCGGCAACAGAGATTTACAAATGTACGAAATAGGATACTGATAGACTGGGTAGGTAATTACTTAACGGATACATTTATATTGATCGAGATCTAAATAAATTTAGATTTAGATCTAAACTCATTTAGGCTAGAACTCAGGCCGAAATGAAACTAGATCTAGATCTAGACTCAAGATTTAAAACAATAAATGTACACCCAGATCTATTTTGTTATAAAAATAAAACGTTATGAACGCAGTGCTCCACAAAGATTTCATGATGAGGTTTGGAGCTTTAAAGTATCCAAAAAGTTCTGCAATTTCACCCAGACTTTAAATCCCAAATATATGGATCTAGATAGGTAGATCTAGAGTTAGATTTTAGATCTAGAACTAAATCTAGAGCTCGGTCTAGACAATGTCAGGCATCAATTTTAGATCTATTTTCAGCATTTAACGGGGATTCTGATATAATACTATTTGATATAATTTACTGATCTTTCATTCAATAGAGCAATATGACCAGCTTACATACTAGATCTCAAAACGATATTGTTTACAGCAAAATCAGGCCTATCTTGAATTGTCATGCTGCGATCATCTAGATCTAGATCTAGACTCTAGATCTAGACTAGATGCTGGTCTCGCAGGTTGTTTGCCACAAGGTCAGCAAACAAAATGGGTAGAATTAACTTGCTATATCATTCCGTTGCAGTGATGTAGTAGGGTTTTGATTTTTACCCAACATGTACCCCTCAAAGTTGGGTTCAAGCAATTTTCTTCATCAGCCATTGTCGTGTAAACAAAAAAAAGTTTGGGAGGACGCGGAAATGTGACGTCATAATCCCCCGATTATGTACTTCGGCATTGCGTCCTCTGTATTAGTGGTGATCATTTCTATTGAACGATTCTTGGCGGTGTTTTTTTTTTTTCCTTTAAGCATTTCCAAATTGTGCTCTCCATACAAAATATGTATCACCGTGTGAATAATAAGTTTTATATAGTTTGGACTCTAGCCCTCATCTCAACACTCGCAGTTTTCGTCTGGACATTTAGCCTGTGGAATACGACTATAGTGTACGGTGAATGGTTTATGAAGAATAACAAATAGCTGACTAAATTGAACTTGTTTATAAGCATAGCGCGTGGAGTCAGTGGTCATCATTTTCAACTCTTATGTAGCCATTGGTCTAAAAGCTTCAGTCGGCTAGCCATGTTAGAAGCAAAATGACCAGATCCGTCAGTCGAGTGGCTATCAAAGTGATCAAGATGTTGTTAGTTGTCGGTCTGGTCTACGCAACCATTGCTATCCCTTTATCGGGAACCTACGTCCTGTATACTGTTTAACAGTGCGAGATGGACAACAAACCAAATTGGCCTGTTTTCTGGAAAACATCAGTGACCCTCTCTATGTGATCAATGCCTCTGTCAACTTTCTGATCTACGGAACCATGAGTACCAAGTTTTATAAAACTTACACTGTTCTCTTCTCATGATGTCAGAGAATCTGACTGATGTTCTATATGGTGAATTATGAGTCGGAATTCCAACATTCAAAGACTACTAATATGGGCAATGCTCTAGGTGAATTTTAAACTAAAAATAAAAAAGAACAGAAACAGAAAATTTAAAGGAATAAACAAACACAAAACAACAAATTAGCAAATAAAATCCAAAACAGAAAATTCATTGAGATCTCATCCACTGTTTTAGTCTTGTCAAATTTTAATTTCTTGTTTTGCTAGATATATCTTATTTACCCGCTCCACAATCTCCTTTGTGCGTTCGCTCTTCTTCAAGTTCCAACTGTTTAGTCGAGATGGTTATCAGTCAAGTCTACAAATTACAGCATGTATTTGGATTATATAACATTGTGTCTGAGAGCATATTTTTGATATAATTCAAGTTATTAACATTTCAAATGTTTGCAGTGTTCCTGTTTATAAGTTGACCGATATTCTGTGTGTAAAACACTTTGGTTCTATTAGCACGTCGGGTTCTTCGAGAGTGGGACGCTATATTGTTAGTGATATTATTATTATTGTTATTATTATTATTTTCTTTATCATTATTACTATTATTTATTATTATTATTATTTTATTACTACTATCATTATTGATCATATTATTATTATTATTATTGTCGTTATTATTATTTATTATTATTATCGTAATATTGGTATTACTATTATTATTGTTGTTATTGTTATCATTGCCATTAAACTCATAGACTGGTTTATCTCTTGCCGTACAGACAATTCCTTAGCAGACAATCCGCTCCGTATGTTTCAGCTCATGTTCTAGCACATGAATATTTAATACAGAATACTATTCGTTGACGGAAGGATCTCCTGAACTTAATATAAAGAGCCTGTTCTCATTGAAAGTGGGCAGTATGTTGGTGATGGCCTCTGTGATCTACGCTGTCATAGCTACTCCGTTATCAGCTTCCTGCGTCCTCCACAATACAAGACCTGAAATAAGCAACTTTATCTTCCTGGAAAACATCAGAGATCTCCACTATGTGGCCAACGCTTATGTTAAGTTTCTGATCCACGTAACCAGAAGAATTCCCCCGCGAGAGTCCGGGACATACAAGTAGGTTTCTGCTCCCCACCTGCAGGCGGTGAAAGCCCGTCGTCGGTGGGATTTGTCCCATGGAATGCCATTTTCAAAGTTCCAGGGGTGACGTCTCTTCTCTCTCCTTCCTCCTATCTTCTGTCCCCCTCTGTTTCCCACTTGATCAGCCTTTTTGACGTGTAAACATAGTTTACAGTATGTGGCACAATGTAACCGTGACGTGTTGATGTGACGTTAGTTCAAGCCCAACACAATCAAACAAACAGACAAACGTAACCAGAGGCACCAAGTTTTATAAATTTCACGCATTGCTTGAGGCATATGCTAGTGAGGCTGCGTGATATCATGTTCTATAATTATGATGAATTGTGAGTACTTATTCTACACTTCAAAGACAGTAAGTAAGTATAAATAATATTAAAAGCAAAGTAAAGTACAGAAACAGGCAAAGTAAGAGAATACAGAAACACAAACCAACTAGAAATGTAAAAAGGGAAATGGTGCCAGACGGTTATTCCATGCGTTTTGATGATATTTTTCCCTCAGATTTTCTACTCTGTACTATTTCCATTCTCCATGAACATCTCCTGCTACAGTTTGTTTGGCGCCAGTGTTTCTGATGCTTTGCTATACAAGAAGCACAAGATACACTAGTGCAAAAACCTACTCTACGAACGGAAATTACTGTATCAAGAATTTTGTATTGGATGACAAATTAAACATATTCAGAAAAACAGCTACAAATATTGTCTAATGAAAGAAAGAACAGAAGGGATACTGCGCAAATGTAACTTAAGAGCGTCGAGTAAACTGAACGAAACAAAAGTCGTGAAAGAAGCAAAATACTTATTAATCGGAACCGCCCATAACAAATGAAGATAATGAACCCTCATTTTTCACTTTCTTTAAAACTATTATATTATCTGAGAATGGATGCCTTTGGTTATTAGTTTTCCTTCCATTACAGATCCATAATAACTGATCAAATATATATGTGTAAGTGTAAGGAGATGTACTTTGTCAAATTTTGGCATATTTAATCGGATGCGCCCATCACAAATAAAGACAAAGAACAATCATTTTTCACCATCTTCAACACTATTATATTGCCTGAGAATGGGTGCCTTTGGTTATTAGTTTTGCTTCCATTAGATATCGATATTCACTGATCAAATGTACCAATGTAAGGGTAAGGAGATAGTCTTAAAACGGAAAGGGGTACTTTGTCAAATTTTGGCATATTTAATCGGATGCGCCCATCACAAATGAAGACAGTGAACCCTCATATTTCACTATCTTCAACACTGTTATAATATCTCAGAAATATTGCATTACGTTATTACTTTTCATTCCATTAGTGGTCGACACGGTTATATTGCCTCAGAATGGATGATTTTGGTTATTAACTTTGCATCCATTAGAGATCGATATTCACTGATCAGTGTAAGTGTAAGGAGATAGTCTTAAAACGGAAACTGGTACTTTGTCAAATTTTGACATTTTTAATCAGATCCGTCAATCACAAAAAAAGACAATGAACAGTCATTTTTCACTATCTTCAACACTGTTATATTGCCTGAGAATGGATGAGTTTGTTTAATAGTTTTGCTTCCATTAGAGATCGATAATCAGTGATCAAATGTATCAGTATAAGTGTAAGGAAATAGTCATAAAAACGGAAACGGGTACTTTGTCAAATTTTCGCATCTTTAATCGGATGCAAGCTTCACAAATGAAGACAATGAACCCTCATTTTTCACTATCTTCAACACTGTTATATTGCCTGAGAATGGATGCCTTTGTTTATTAATTTTGTTTCCATTAGAGATCGACATTCACTGATCAAATGTATCAGTGTAAGTATAAGGAGATATTCTTAAAAAGGAAAGCAGTACTTTATCAAATTTTGGCATCTTTAATCGAATGTGCCAATTACAAATGGGGACAGTGAACCCTCATTTGTCACTATCTTTAACACTGTTATATTGACTGGGAATTAATACCTTTGGTTATTAGTTTTGCGTCCATAAGCGATCGACAATCACTGATCAAATATATCAGTGTAAGTGTAATGAGATAGTCTTAAAAAAAAAAGTGATATTTTGTCAAATTTTGGAATCTTTAATCGGCTGCGCCCATCACAGATGAAGACAATGAACACTCATTTTTCACTGTCTTCAACACTGTTATATTGCCTGAGAATGGATGCCTTTGGTTATTAGTTTTGCTTCCATAAGAGATCGATCTTCACTGATCAATTGTGTCAGTGTCAGTGTAAGGAGATAGTCTTAAAACGGAAAGGGGTACTTTGTCAAATTTTGACATCTTCAATCGGATACACCTATCACAAATGAAGACAATGAACACTCATTTTTCACCATATTCAACACTGTTATATTGCCTCAGAAATATTGCCTTTGGTTATTAGTTTTGATTCCGTTAGCGATCGATATTCAATGATGAAATGTATGAGTGTAATTCTAATGAGATAGTCATAAAACTGAAAGGTGTACCTTCTCAAATTTTGGCATCTTTAATCGGATGCGCCCACGACAAATAAGGACAAAGAACGATCGTTTTTCGCTATCTTCAACACTGTTGTATTGAATGAGAATGGATGCATTTGGTTATTAGTTTTAATTCCATTAAAGATCGACTTTCACTGATCAAATGTATCAGTGTAAGTGTAAGGAGATAGTTTTAAAACGGAAAGGAGTACTTTGTCAAAGTTTGGCATCTTTAACCGGATGCGCCCAACACAAATGAAGACAAAGAACACTTAGTTTTCACCATCATCAACACTGTTGTATTGCCTCAGAAATATTGCCTTTGGTTATTAGTTTTGATTCCGTTAGCGATCGATATCCACTGATCAAATGTATCAATGTAAGTGAAAGGAGATAGTCTTAAAACGGAGAGGCGTAATTTGTCAAATTTTGGCATCTTTAATATGATGCGTCCACTACAAATGAGGACAATGAACCCTAATTTTTCACTATCTTCCACTCTGTTGTATTGATTGAGAATGAATGCCTTTGGTTATTAGTTTTGCTTCCATTAAAGATCGATTTTCACTGATCAAATGTATCAGTGTAAGTGTAAGGAGATAGTCTTAAAAGAGAAAGCGGTACTTTGTCAAACTTTAGAATCTTTTATCAGATGTGCGAAATACAAATGAGGACAGTGAAAGCTCATTCGTCACTATCCTTAACACTGTTATATTGGCATCTTTAACCGGATGCGCCCATCACAAATGAAGACAATGAACACTCATTTTTCACCATCTTCAACACTGTTATATTGCCTCAGAAATATTGCGTGTAAGGAGATAGTCTTAAAACGGAACGTTGTACTTTGTCAAATTTGGCATCTTTAATCGGATGGCCCATCACAAGAGAAGTCAATGAACCCTCATTTTTCACAATCTTCAACACTGTTATATTGCCTGACAGTGGGCGTCTTTCTTTATTAGTTTTATTTCCATTAGCGATCGATATTCACTGATCAAATGCATCAGTGTCAGTGTAAGGAGATAGTCTTAAAACGGAAAGGGGTACTTTGTCAAATTTTTGAATCTTTAAAACACTCATTTTCCACTGTCTTTAACACTGCTATATTGAAACGGAATGGAGTACTTTGTTAAATTTCAGAATTTTTAATTTTATGCGCCCATCATAAATGAAGACAATGAACCGTCATATTTCACCATCTTAAACTCTGTTATATTACCTGAGAAGGGATGCTTTTGGTTATTACTTTTGCTTCAATTAAAGTTCGATATTCACTGATCAAATGTATCAGGATAAGTGTAGGGAAATAGTCTTAAAACGGAAAGGGGTACTTTGTCAAATTTTATCGTCTTTAATCGGATGTGCCCATCACAAACGAAGACAATGAACACTCATTTTTTATTCTCTTCAACACTGCTATATTGAATCAGAAATATTGCCTGAGGTTATTAGTTTTGATTTCATTAGCGATCGATATTCACTGATCAAATGTATCACTATAAGTGTAAGAAGATCGTCTTAAAACGGAAAGGGGTCCTTTGTCAAATTTTGACATCTTTCATTGGATGCACCCATAACAAATGAAGACAATCAACCGTCATATTCCACCAACTTAAACCCTTTTTATATTGCCTGAGAACGGATGCCTTAGTTTATTAGTTTTCTCTCCACTAAAGATCGATATTCAGTGATCAAATGTGTCAGTGTAAGTGTAAGGAAATTGTTTTAAAACGGAAAGCGGTACTTTGTCAAATTTTGGCATCCTTAATCGGATGCGCCCATCACAAATCAAGACATTGAACACTCATTTTTCACTATCTTCAACACTGCTATATTGAATCAGCAATATTTTTTGAGGTTATTAGTTTTTATTCCATTTCCAATCGATATTCACTGATCAAATGTATCAGTGTACGTGTAAGGAGATAGTCCTGAAACGGAAAGGAGTACTTTATCAAATTTTAGCATCTTTAATTTTATGCGCCCATCAGAAATGGAGACAATGAACCGTCATATTTCACAATCTTCAACTCTGTTATATTGCCTGAGAAGGTATGCTTTTGGTTATTACTTTTGCTTTAAATAAAGTTCGATATTCACTGATCAAATGTATTAGTGTAAGTATAATGAAATAGTCTTAACAAGGAAAGGGGTACTTTGTCAAATTTTGTCGTCTTTAATCGGATGCGCCCATCACAAATGAAGGCAATCAACACTCATTTTTCACCATCATCAACACTGTCATATTGCCTCAGAAATCTTGCATTTGGTCATTAGTTTTGATTCCGTTGGAGATCGATATTCACTGATCAAATGTATCAGTGTAAGTGTTAGAAGATGGTCTTGAAATGGAAAGGGGTACTTTGTAAATTTTGGCATCTTCAATCGGATGCGCCCATCGTAAATGAAGACAATGAACACTCATTTTTCACTATATTCAATACTGCTATATTGAATCAGAAATATTGCCTGATGTTATTAGGTTTGATTCCATTAGCGATCGATATTCACGGATCAAATGTATCAGTGTAAGTGTTAGAAGATAGTCTTGAAACGGAAAGGGGCACTTTGTAAAATTTTCAGATCTTTAATTGGATGGGCCCATCACAAATGAAGACAATGAACCGTCATATTTCACGATCTTCAACTCTGTTATATTGCCTGAGAATGGATACCTTAGTTTATTAGTTTTGCTTAAATTAAAGATCGATATTCACTGATGAAATGTATCAGTGTAAGTGTCAGGACATAGTTTTAAAACGAAAATGTCAAATTTTTTGCATCTTTAATCGTAAGCGCCCATCACAAATGAGAACAATGAACCCACATATTTCACCATCTTCAATTCTGATATATTGCCTGAGAAAGGATACTCTTGGTTACTACTTTTGCTTCCATTACAGTTCGATATTCACTGATCAAATGTATCAGTGTAAGTGTAAGGAGATAGTCTTAAAAGACAAAGATGTACTTTGTCAAATTTTCTCATTTTTAATTGGATGCGCCCATAACAAATGAAGATAATTAACACTCATTTTTCACCACCTTCAACACTTATATTGAATCGGAAATATTTCATTTGGTTATTAGTTTTGATTCCGGTAGTGCTCGATATTCATTGATCAAATGTATCAGTGTAAGTGTAAGAAGATAGTCGTAAAACGGAAATGGGTACTTTGTCAAATTTTGTCATCTTTAATC
Source organism: Peronia peronii (assembly GCA_039654565.1). Lineage (NCBI taxonomy): Eukaryota > Metazoa > Mollusca > Gastropoda > Systellommatophora > Onchidiidae > Peronia > Peronia peronii. The sequence continues at coordinate 2,384 of JBCEWB010989075.1, read as the reverse complement.
GCATGCACCCATCAGAAATAATGAGTATGAACCGTCATATTTTACCATCTTCAACTCTGTTATATTGCCTCAGAAGGGATGGTTTTGGTTATTACTTTTACTTCCATTTGCAATCGATATTCACTGATCAAATGTATCACTGTAAGTGTAAGGAGATAGTCTTAAAACGGAAAGGTGTACTTTGTCAAATTTGGCATCTTTAATCGGATACGCCCATCACAAATGAAGACAATGAACACTCATTTTTCACTATCTTCAACACTGCTATATTACCTCAGGAATATTGCCTGAGGTTATTAGTTTTGATTCCATTACCGATCGATATTCACGGATCAAATGTATCAGTGTAAGTGTAAGGAGATAGCTTAAAACGGAAAGGGATACTTTGTCAAATTTTCTCGTCTGAGAATGGATGCTTTGGTTATTGCTTTTGCTTCCATTAAAGATCGATATTCACTGATCAAATGTATCAGTGTAAGTGTAAGGAGATAGTCTTAAAACGGAAAGGAGTACTTTGTCAAAGTTTGGCATCTTTAACCGGATGCGCCCAACACAAATGAAGACAAAGAACACTTAGTTTTCACCATCATCAACACTGTTGTATTGCCTCAGAAATATTGCCTTTGGTTATTAGTTTTGATTCCGTTAGCGATCGATATCCACTGATCAAATGTGTCACTGTAAGTGTAATTAGATACTTGTAAAACGGAAAGGGGTACTTTGTCAAACTTTGGCATCTTTAATCGGATGCACCCATCACAAATGAAGGCAATGAACACTCATTTTTCACTATCTTCAACACTGCTATATTGCCTCAGGAATATTGCCTGAGGTTATTAGCTTTAATTCCATTAGAGATCGACATTCACTGATCAAATGTATCAGTGTAAGTGTAAGGAGATAGTCTTAAAAACGAAAGGGCTACTTTCTCAAATTTTCGAATCTTAAACCACATGTCGCCCATCACAAATGAAGACAATGAACACTCATTTTCCACTATCTTCAACACTGCTATATTGAATCAGAAATATTGCCTGAGGTTATTAGTTTTGATTATATTAGCGATCGATATTCACTGATCAAATGTATCTTCAACACTGCTATATTGCCTCAGGAATATTGCCTGAGGTTGTTAGTTTTGAATCCATTTCCAATCGGTATTCACTGATCAAATGTATCAGTGTAAGTGTAAGGAGATAGTCTTAAAAGACAAAGATGTACTTTGTCAAATTTTCTCATTTTTAATCCGATGCACCCATAACAAATGAAGATACTTAACCCTCATTTTTCACCATCTTCAACACTGTTATATTGAATCAGAAATATTGCGTTTGGTTATTAGTTTTGATTGCGGTAGCGCTCGATATTCACTGATAAAATGTATCAGTGTAAGTGTAGGGAGATAGTCGTAAAACCGAAAGGGGTACATTGTCAAATTTTCGCATCTTTAAACGGATGTCGCCCATCACAAATGAAGACAATGAACACTCATTTTCCAATATCTTCAACACTGCTATATTCAATTAGAAATATTGCCTGAGATTATTAGTTTTGATTCCATTAGCGATCGATATTAACTGATCAAATGTATCACTATAAGTTTAAGATAATAGTCTTAAAACGGAAAGTGTTACTTTGTCAAATTTTGACATCTTTCATTGGATGCGCCTATCACAAATGAAGACAATGAACCGTCATATTTCACCATCTTAAACCCTTTTTATATTGCCTGAGAACAGATGCCTTAGTTTATTAGTTTTGTCTCCATTAAAAATCGATATTCACTGATCAAATGTATCAGTGTAAATGTAAGGAAATTGTTTTAAAACGGAAAGCAGTACGTTGTCAAATTTTGGCATCTTTGACCGGATCCGCCCATCACAAATCAAGACATTGAAAACTCATTTTTCACTATCTTCAACACTGCTATATTGCCTCAGGAATATTGACTGAGGTTATTAGTTTTGAATCCATTAGCGATCGATATTCACAAATGATGTCTTAGCTTATTAGATTGCTATCTATTAATGATCGACATTCACCCATCAAATACCTCAGTGTAAGTATAAGGAGATAGTCTGAAAACGGAAAGAAGTACGTCGTCAAAATCTCACATCTTTAATTGGATGTGCCCATCACAGACGAAGACATTGAACCCTCATTTTTCACTATCTTCAACACCTTTATATTGCCTCTGGTAATATGTATTAGGTTAGAAGTTTTGATTCAATTAGCGATCGATATTCACTGATCGAATGTATCAGTGTAAGAAAAAGGAGATAGTCTTTAAAAGGAAAGGGCTACTTGGTGAAACTGTGCCATCTTTAACCGGATGCGCCCATCACAAATGAAGTCAATGAACCGTCATTTTCCACTATCTTCAA
>JBCEWB010989074.1:0-32219 GCA_039654565.1 Peronia peronii | reverse complement strand
AGAAAAGAAGGAGAGTACTGACATTGATTTAAAAAAACACAAAAAACAAGACTATACATGGATGCAATGGAACGAGTGTGTGTAATCTAGATCTAGCCTACCTCTCTATTACCAGTAGAGTGGAAGTAAGAAAATAATGCTTGAAAGTTAATCTGACTATAATGTCACATGCAGAGAAAATACACAATACAAAAATTGGGCAAAAACAATGCGCACATCAGTTGCGCTACACAGATCCAAAAAAAAATCAGAACAGGGTGGCGGACTCGGCAGGAGAGGAGAGTCAGATGACCTAACAGGCAGTAACAGTTCGGCCACCCAATGGCTCGCCATGTCGTAATGCATATCGTGGGTAGGAAGTGGTGTCGGCACCAATCCCCACACTCCGCCTTGCCAAATTTGTATGTGTGCTTGGGCTTACACATGAAACTACAGTATTCAATAATGCAATAATGTATCTCTCTCCTTATCTATCTGTTTTCACCTTTACTGATACAACATTCTTCTCGCAAGAAAAAAACTGAGTGACCTTGTGTGTGAATGTCTGTGTATGACAGTAAAGATGAACATTATGCACAGCTTGTGCTCTTTATGTACTTTTCTTTGCACTTATCTATAGATATAATGGAGTAATAGTGGCCAGACACATTTCCTACTGAACAAATCGAATATTCATATCTGTTTTCATGCAGATGTCCATGCTAAAAATAATGATGACAATCATGTGGACAATTTCCTGCCCTTAAGCCCATTTACATCCTGTATTTAATGTGTTGGCAATTGTTCAAAAATAGCACATGTAAGCATTAGAGTCACTGATCATGACAATCAGATATATAGGAAGAAATACATATGAACAATGAAAACTACTCCACTGACCTGCATACTTATGCCCAGTAAAATCAAGACAATAATGAGACCAAGACTGTTGATGACCAGAGTTCCGATGTAAAATGATCTGAGCTGATGGCCATTATCACATGAGAAGCCATTCTGATGAGCTGCATAGATAATGATGATCGCAAGAAGCCTGAAACAACATCATCATTAAGAAATGGGTGTTCATATTGAGTAACTTTAGAAAAAATACAGGAGACAAAAAAAATGTGACAAATATTGTGCACTATGCAAAAGCTGATTCTCCGCCTTATAGTACAATAGCACTAGTTTCCAAAGCTGATGAATCTGCTTGTATGGAGTCAAAGAGTTAATATTCCATGAGCCTTGCTTCTAACTTTTTTCATTATGTACGTGCACCAATGCACCCGTGAAGAGTGGTCAATGGCTAAGTTCCAGTTTGTTGAACAATGGCATTTCAAGTGGATATTGTACGTTGATGTTCAGTTGTGGTCCAAAAATATTCTTTATCTAAAACCCTGCCTACCTGCTCCCTCCCTTTGCACATTTTCATTTCACCTCTATATACACCATCTCTTCAAACTAACATGTACGCCTATATTAAAATTCAAGACTGCTTGAAATGATAAAAGTCGAGAAAGCCCAAGTCCTGTTGCTTTTCCCATCTCTACCTTCTTTATCAAGACAAGCTTTATTAACATTACTAGCTGGACTGTTTTGCCAGGAGAAATCTTTCCAAACACGATTGCAGCTCTACAGCAGGTCATATAATATTGCAGAGGGCACAATTGCACGTGAACTTCCTGATTGAATAGTTCTAAATCTTAGTGAACTCAACTGTGTCCACAGCAAAGTTTGAAACGGAAACCATGTCTGCTGTGTGATTAATTTGCACACTGGTCAGAAAATCTACCCTGAAATCTATGGAATGGGGATTGTGCATGACAAGTTCACATAGATCTAGAAATCTATTTAAAGCACACAAAAATTAATTTAGTCTTCAACTGCTAAACTTTTTCCTTTACGATTTTTATAAATCACGGTATCCGACAGGATGTGACAAAATCTTTCGATTCCCCGGTCATATAATGATGAATAAACAGTCTAGATTTTGCACTTTCATACCATGCTAGCCTCAAGAAAGCTTCTCCAATGCTTGGATACACAAAATCATCGCTGGCTATTGTCCAGCGCCTTCTGAACAAGATGAGGCCTGGCATTCTGATTTTTTTTCAGGATTTGTTTGGGAGATTCGCCATCTTGGTTGACTCGTGATAAGAATGTCACCGGGTATTTCCGTAATTTCCTCCAATCCACAGGCTCAAAATAATCGGAAGTTGAGGGCACATGTATGAAACAACCTCTCTCTACTTTCGTTTTCTCATTCGGCATTCGGCATGGATATCCCGCCATCAGTTAATCTCAAGTTCTTTCGGGTACAGTAGATCTACCATGTCGTTGTCAACAAACATACGTGTACAGCAGATATGACAGTGTTGTTGTCCAAGGCAATAAGCTTTAAAATGAAGGACATGATTCTTATTTCTGTTTGGAGAACAAGATGACATTCTAGTTCTAGATCAATGTATTTTGCTTCTGGATTTGCTTTTGGTCTAGGTCAATATAGAAGGCTGCTTTGTGGAAGATAGATCTCAGGATCGAGATCTAGATGAGAGATAGTGAATTACGAGAACTAGATCTAGTTTCAGATCTGTTCATATGAAATTATATATATATATATATAGAAAGAGCTATAGGCCTGTGTTTTTCATTCAAATTCCAAGATCAATGATGATTTTTACGTGAGAAATAGATCTAATTCAACAACAAAACTCATTGCAGTATGACGTGATGAATTTATATCTATATTATTTATTTCTATCTCTGCTTGTATAATATCTATTACAGAATTAGATATGGGTGGATCTGGCTCCAATAAGATTTACACTCATCTGATACAGCTGTTGAAATCACGGGGATTTGTAGACCTGTCGTGCATCCATCGCAACAATCAAAAGTTTTATCTTGCAGATTATGGACCACCAGGGACCTTGCTGAGGCACAATATAATAAAGCAATGGTATGCATGACAGGGCTTCAATGCAATATAGACATACAATAATCATGAGCATTCATTTGAACTACAACTTCTTTATTCCATTTAGGTAATAAAGTCAGACAAATTGGAATTGGTAATGGTATTTTAAAGCTTGAGTTCTTTTAAAAGAGCATTAATGAATTTGAAGTTTATAAATAGCTTAAAGGCAGCATAAATCCCACCTTTATGAATTGTAAAGTTAACAGTACGTTGTTACAATTATTTTTTGAGTCTGTCTTGGATTTAATGATTGAAGATATCTTTTTGTGTTGTTTCAACTTTGTTACTATTGACTTGACCTGGAATTTGTAGATTGTAATAAAAATGAATAGTACATGAACATTTATTTAAAAACCAAACTCTAAGTTTGAAGAAAGCATGCCAGTCATAGCATCATCAGGTGAGATGGTTCATCAGACAGATATGGGAGAAAGGCGCTAGATTTGTTAGCTTTGAAACTTATCAGACCTTGAAGTTATTCTGATCTTACATTTGGATCTTGACAAAAATTATCTATAGACATCTTAATTATTAAAGCTTGTTCAGCGTGATTATGATTGAGTATAGCAACATGTTAATTTCCATGAGATGTATGAGAGAAAAGCGTCGGTGATTTGAAGCATGAGATGTCCATCTTCTGTCTGTGCGGCCACAGGTGGGATGTGATGACCAGCCAGCAAAGCCAGGTCTTTCCAGTGGAGAGTCCAGCAGTATGGGCGTCTGAACCAGTGGACATGACCAGTGCAGGGTAGAATGTTATTATACCACATTGTGACTTAGTTAACCTTAACTCTTTGCTGATTCATAAAGATTGAACATATCCACTGATGTGTGCAGTATACTGTAACTGCTAAACAAAATTGAATGTGTCAGGACATACCTTGTAACCAGTGTGAAGGATATATATTACCTAAAAAACAGTGATGTAATGTTTTTAACTCCTTGATATAAACAAAGTGTGAAATGTGCAACTTTTCTACTCATGTTTCATTTCTATCCTAATATTTCAGTTAAGTAGAGCAGTCGTAGATTGGAACTGATTTTCTTGCTACATACCACTTTCCTTCTCTTCACTGCATGATAAACTGGAATATCATAAACATTTTTCTCTATTACTCCTTAGGTCACTCAGTGGAGATGTGTCCTTGAGAGAAAATTTGCAAAGAGGTTGGTTTAAATTTGAGACTTTTTCTTGTGAACTATTTCCTAACCCAGTTAATGCCCAGCATAACAGAAAAAAAACCCCAGTTATCAGTTTATTCCAGTGTCATTTTATCCCCTGTGTAAACGTCTGAGAAAAATATTTTTCAACTGTTTAACTTTTCTCAGATCATGTCAATCTTTGGGCAGGGTAATAATTCATTATCATAATGTACTAGAAATCCTACTTATTTTTATGGGCATATTTAATATGCTGTCAGGTTTTGTAGACATGATGAAATATGTCAGCTTTCATTTCTAACATTCTTAGATTGCATCTCCAAATATCTCCAAGTGTTGAAACTGACCAATGGCAAGCTTCCGTTGTCTATCGCTAATGTTGGGCCGTGTTTGTCCTGGAAAGCTGCAGAGGACACAGAATCAGAGGAGAAAACTCTACTCTTTGGGTACGTGAGTTAGGCCAGATAGATGGACCTGTCATTTCATCACAGGAAATGGAAAACAAGTTATCATAATCATATTGGTGCGAGAGGGCAAAAGTAACCTTTTTCATCTTTGTTCATTGTTATGTGTGTAATTTGGATTTGTCCGCACTTAGATTGTATGACTTAGTTTTCATCAGCAACAGGTACAGACCAGCTCCAAGAAAAAAAAAAAAAATCACCTTATGGAGAGTGTTTCAGTATCAGTTACAGAATGATTATGAATTTTGATTTTAGAAGTGGCAGTTTAGACATCTGTCCTGTCTTAAAAACATGTTTCTTTGCAGCTGTAAGACTTGGTATGAAATAAACAATGGTTGATTTTTCATTCTATAAATTTGTAATTAATTATAGAAATATTGAATTTTGTTAAACTCGGGTCTTTGAAATTGGTGAAGAGACAACTCATTTAGGTGTGTATTCTTTTTTTTTTTTTTTTTTTTTTGTATTGGTTTGTGTTGGGATTTAACAGGCCATCAGCACGATTATGGCTGTATTTGCACCTAGCACTGTTGGAAGTAATTACGAGTTATAAAAAGGCATATCAAAGAGTGTATGTAATTTGGACAATAAGCGAGTGTAAAGAGAGCCTATCAAAAGAGGAATACAAGAAGATTTGCAGCTTGCTGTGTGGTTCGCTGCATGTTCACAATGTTTTGCGTTTATGATGATGATTTTAAATTCTGGAGTAGAGGCTAACTTGGCACAGTGAGCTTGTTTTGCTATGCTGAGGCTGTATGTGCTAGCTTATCTCAGGGCTTTCAAGAATTTGTGACCTATTACATTTACAAGCTATGACAAACTGGCAAACTCAGTGCTACCAATGTTTTTGTGTCAGGTCCTCCAACCAGACCCGACTACTCCTGCAGAACTACGTCTCTCCTACCGGTACCAACAGTGTGTTTGATTACTGGCTACAGCTGAGGTTGTCCTGGTGGAAGAAGGTGAATCAGTCGTTTCGCTAAATTGCTATTTATTCACACTTGCCTGTATCTGCATTTTTTAGAAATATGTTAGTCATTTTCCTTATGTTATACAGGTTGGTTTTTACAGATGCTTTGGTGCCGAGCTGTGATATTGACAAATGTTACATACGCAAAAATACTGTCTTCAACAAATTAGCAGCTGAGATTTTATTACAGTGGAGTCCTTAAGTTAAACTCGCTTAAGGTAAAATCTCGGTTAAAATAAACTTTCCTTGTGGTCCCGATTTTTTTTCTTCTTTTCAATCACCAATGAACGACTGGTTAAAACAAACGCCAACAATGCAACCTCCATTTAAAATAAACCCTTTGTGTCAGCCCACAAGTGTAAACCAGTACAGTGCCTGCCCCCTTGATGTTTGCGGAAAGGGGTGGGGTAGGGGGAGGGGAGTGTAGGTTGAGAAGGGCGATGCTATGTCTACCTTGTATTACTATCTAGAACAATGCAGTCTCTGTATGCGAGCCCCACTTGATGATTAGCGTAGCCTCCCTTTTCACCAATTCTCATACGCACATCAGCACACGGTGCCACCTCTCCCTTCCCAGTCCCAAACAAACGGTATATCTACTGTACATACAAGTGTAGTTTCGCTCTTTTCTTTTCCTACGCTTCACCAGTGGCCATCAAACCGATCTCAACGTAAAAATATTATTTAATCCATTCCAAAATGACAATGAGTTTTGCTTTTGTGGTGAGGGTCACACAGACAGTTTATAAGAATAGGGGAGGCTACCGGGTATATTATCCACCTCTTATTCTTATGTGAGAGGTTTTTTTCTCTTAAAAATGGTTAAGATAAACCTTGCTTAAGATAAACTTGTTGACTCGGTCCCGAGAGGTTTATCTTAAGCGGACTCCACTGTATTACTGTTGTCACAATAGTAATTAATTTTACGGTAATGAGTACACATTGTAAAAACATAATCAGACAAACATGACTCGTGATATTCCAAAGTTAAAGAATGGCAGGTTGTCTACCACTTCATCACATTGGGCTTAACCCTTAAGTGGGGGGGGGGTTCTGAAATTGGGTTTTTGCTCAAAGTATTCGATTTTGGGTTTCTGTTTTCTTTTAAAAGTTTGGTCTCTGCTCAATATAAAAATGGTATTAAAAAGTTGATATGACCATTCTAAGGTGTGGGAAGGGTGGTCAAGCAAAGGTTGACCTGCCCCTCTGCCATCCAGGCTCTTGCTCATTTGGGGCTCTTTATTCAGTGATAGATCATCACTATTTCGCTGGCTACGGGCAGATTGCATATAGAAGACTTTGATTATGATCCCCTTCACCAACATCGGGACCCCCAGTGCCAGGGGTCGACACTGACTGACCATCTAAGGCGCTGACCACACCGAATATCAAGGAAAATGTGCACATGGGCCTCCGAAATAGACTTCCCATGGCCTAATGAGGGTTAAATATGCCATGTTTCTGTTTCTGCTGTTTCAGAATGCAATAGTGGATTATCTGTCACAAGAAGGGTAAAAACGCTCTTGGTGGAAATATACATGAGTGGTCCTTGGGGGGAGGGGGTCCTGGGAGTCATGTTGGAAACTGCTAGGGGGACATGATTTTAACCATTACCATCGAATTTGGCATGGTCAAATTAGAGGAAAACAAAAAAATTCAAAATCACTCATGGTTGCCATGGCAACGGCCGTCATCTTGGATTTTGCTACTCGATATTGCGTAACTTTACCTTCTATAGGCTCTGAATTTTTCCAACCGATGTGCTTGTAATTTTGTGTATATATTTTACCATTCCATATCTAAATTTTGTCGGAACAGGTTTGTGATAAAGTGCTTAGTTTTTTTTTTACCATTTTTTAAATTTGGTATGTGAAAAGGTCACAGATTTTTTGAAAATTTGACCCCAAAATCTCAGATATCTCAAAAACTTAAAATGATATAAAAAAATCCCTTCTGACAAAAATTAGATATTGTTTTGTTCTGCATTCATGCCAATTTTCATGGTAATTGCTCCATAAATAAGAAAGTAGATAGCATATTAGATTAATGTGGCTGTCTTTTTAAAGAGATTCCAATATTATTATACACATGTACGATGCTGCAAAGAACATATTAGTGAAATTGTTATTATCCTTATTGGCTTCATTGTTTGTCACTGTAATTTTTATTTTCTTTTGCAGTTTTCAAGGAATCCAGCAAATTTCTCCGTTGTATCCAACAGCAACAACAACAATAAGAACAACAATAAGAACAATAACAGCCCTACAGATGCTACCACAAGCAGCAACAACAACAACAACGGCAGCAGTAGTAGTATGTACGTCATATACCAGTTCCCATGGGGGGCTGAAGCAGTGGAAGAAATCAAAAACACTGGAGACCAGTACCTGGCAGCCTTACAGAAGGATGGAGATAAAAGCTATTTGGTGGGTTCAAAATTTTCCTGTTGTTTTTGTTTGCACAGTTTTTTTTCCCCCTCATTCATGAACCCCTCCTTATGTGTCACAATAATATATATATATACCCATGGAAATAAGAAAGCATATGTAGCTTTCAGTCAGTATATTCCTAGTGCAAAGTAGATGTAAGCAAAAGGAAAAACCAATAAATTGTTTTCAATGCTTCATTGATGCGCACAATTCATGGAGCATGAATACTGTACTGGTACAAACATCACCGCAGTTGTTTAGGCAAACAAAGTTGTGCCATCTTGAAGCACACAGACTTTTTTTTTTTCTGTGAGTATATGTTTTTAGTTGATTACAGTGATTCATATGTTTGTGTGTTTGCCAAATAATTGTTGATATCAACTTGTCCCTACGGTTGATACCAAGCATGGATGCCTAACCATTATCAGCTGACCCTGTAGACATGACATTTTGGTAGCTAGGTCTATGTAAGTCTAGAAACCGGCCTCACTGGCTTTTGGAGGGAATAGGGGGAACAAACCTGCTGTATTTGTTTTGATCAGAATTCCAGAGGCACCTGATGCTTATTCTAACCAAATAAAATTTGTTGACAATGAAAGAAATAATCCAAGTTTCCAAATCTGTGACTTTATAACAGATTTCCTTGCAAATGGGTGACATATATATGCATTCAATCCTTTTGAAATCTCTCGTTTTCTATGTGTGTTATTTGGTTCTGTCTCGCAGGCCACCACCCCAGGCAAAAAAAGTTGTCTCCCCTATTGCATTGAGTGTGAGACGAGTGTGGAGATGGCGATGGCAGCGTGGTTAGTTGACAGCTTCCACTATAGGCAGGTGCAGACCACAGCCAAGAAAAAAACTCCATCAAAAGCTGACCTGGTAAGTAAGGGAGAGCAATGTTATCATCCCAGTACAGAAGAAAAAAAAGATGTCAAACTTTGTGGGGTTTTTTTTAGTAGGAAAATAAAGATTTTTACTGCCACAGTGTTTTTTGCAGACAGTAGTATTTTTTAAAAAATCTTTTACAGTAAAGGTGGTTCAATTTTGTACATCTAGGCTAACATGTGGAAAAATAGTTGGTGAAACATTTCTTTCTCTTTCATGTGACAGTTTGACCTCCCTGTGTGCCGTTACCGTGTGTCAGTGATTTTATGTTGTTAATTATTGCAAAGAAGTGAATGAAATTGAATGGAAAAGTCTGTAGGGTCTGAAGTAGTTGTTGACCAAGCCAGTGTGATTGTTGATGTTGATGTTAAAGATTTCAGGTGGTTGTTTCAGTTTTATGTATTTCAAGATAAGTATTTGATGTGAAAAACCTATCACATTCTAGCTATCGCTACCATCAACGTTACAGAATTCAGATTTGGTAAGACCATCAAGAAAAAAGAAGAAACTACAGAGTTGGTTGAAGTGCTCTATTTTCATGCCTTAAAGTCTTTATGAACTGCCAGAATATGCTCTGATAAATTCAATATGCTGTGATATAGATTATTATATGTTTAGCATTAGTCATTATTGATTTGGTCATGAAATTGCTGTCCTTATGTACTTCAGCAGGAGTAACTGGCCAATTTTCTCAACTCTGATTGCATACAACTCTGATTACATACCTGTACAATATTTCAGATCCTGCATTTACACCCTCAAATTGCCCCCTATCAAGTAGCTATTGTGATTGATTCATCATCATCGACTTCCCCGACGGAGATGTACCATCTCTGTAGTCACCTGGAGAAAGATCTGCAAGCCTCCGGCGTGTCGGTCTTTAACACATCCCATCACGGCAGCACAATGGAAGCTCATTTCAGAAGGTATCGGAACAAGCTCTTATTTTGCTTTCACACATCTCTGAATTTGTCTTCATTTTGAATTGACTAAAAAATTTTTCTCCATTAACAATTATAGATACCCATGATCTCTGTCTCAAGTAAGAAATGTTTTACACAGTTATGTATCATTACATATAATGAAGTCACACTCCTACCATCATGTTTCCAAATGTATTCTCCTCACCCGTCTTATATCTCTCTCTGTTTTGTTTTTTGTTCCGTTTTCTTTCTCCAAGTGCGTTTTGAAAGCATCCAGAGGAGCAGGTTTATAGATCGCTATAGCGAGATGCCAACTGTCTCTCATTTTGCCTCTCTCAGCTGTAATCATGGCTATCTGTCCGCAGTTGTGGATAAAGTGGAGACAATTTGGTCTAGGATGACTTAGAGGTCTATATGTGCTGTTTGCATGTGAAACCTTTGTTGTCCCTCAAAATCAAGGTTCTAATTACATGTGTGCATTTGGATTTCCTCAGATTGGCAATTCTGATGAGATAGATATGTAGGGATTTTGTTTAATGTTTGTAATAATATGCCTTTTAATGGTTCTGATATAAGCCTATCTTGTCATTTCAAAACCATTTCCTTATCATTTTCTGCAGAAGACATATATATAGCAGTAAATTGTAAAAAATGTATTTTTTATATTTTTGTTTGTTTGTTTGTTTTTCTCTTTGAGTGCACTTTCCTATGGTTTAAATTTCACAGAAATGACCAGTTGGGTGTTCCATACACTGTGATTGTAGGGGAGGTAACGCTGAGTGATGGTGTGGTCAAAACCCGGAACAGAGATACCACTATTAAAGTAAGCTTTGCTGTCTATTTGTGAATGTGTATATGATCAGATCATAATGCAGTGGTCTCCACCTAAGAACTCAGTCGTTGGAAGACAAAAAAACCAGGCTCTTAGGTGGACTGAAAAGTTGCGTAACCCGTCTGACCACAGATTGTCCTCATTACTATGATTAGTTGATCGTTACGTTAGTTAAAGATTTATCTATGTGAGTAAGTACAGCCTTCTTCCCTGTGTGTAAAAATTAGGTCTAGCAATTCCTGATCTTTCTTAGCATATAATTACATCAATACTGCCCAGCATTTAAACGCTGTGTGAGTTTTCACATAACGGTATCATTGTTGAAAACATGATATTGCTTTGCTACCCTACGGATAATCGCACGAGTGACTCAAGTGTTTACAGACCGACCGAAGTAGCAAAAACAACTGACCAGTCAGGAGGGTAAACTTATTCCGCCTTATCCACAGAGCCGATCACAAGTGCTGTTCCAGGTGTTGTCATACAAAGAAATTCTTACTGGTTAGTCCATAATGTGGCCTGATTATGCAGTCATACGTCAATCATCACTTCCACTCCTTTGTCTGCCTGTTCTCTCCACCCCTGTCCCCATTTTACTGCACATCTAGCACTGTGCGTTTCTCTTTAGTGGACAATATGATGTGAAATTACATCATAAGTACTCGTGAGTCTTGACCCGACACTGGGCTCTAAGGCCAATTTTTTTTATTTGGGAGTGGGTTCTTAGAGGGGTAAATTACAGAGGAAAAATTCTGTTTCACAGCAGAGGTGGGTTCTTAGGCAGACGGGGCTCTTAGGCAGAGACCACTGTATTGAAATGAAAGTGGAAGTTATAATTGTTCTTTTGGATTCCACATGCACATGATGTTTTAATATTACAATGTCTTTTTCTTTTTTTTTTCCTTTTACAAACTGAAGCGGGTATTTTGGAAAAAGGGCACATATCGTTTGGCCGAGAGATAAGATGAATAATGTATGAGTATGAGATTTCCTTTGTTCTTACTGAAATGTTATGGCAATGGAAATTTTGTTGTTGATTTTTTATATAATGTTTATTGTCGACATATTTGTTGACAGAGGCATATTTATGAACTCTGGCAAGATAAACTTATACGATATAATATTATCAATGAATCTTGTCACCCCAGGTAACATCCCATATCTCGACTTTAGTTGGGGATTTACAGCGGAATCTCACAGCTCAACTGGACTGAGCTGAGTGGCCGAGGATAACGTCATGATGCTGTCTGCATACATCTCATCATGTCTGGTCAGTTGACAAATCTCAGGGGCTGCAAGAATATGGACTTGTTTCTAAGTTATGCTTAGCTGTAGATGTCCAATTGCTGATAGAAATTTCACAGGTTTGAGAAGGATTGATTTTAACAGCGATATCTCAGTACATGTACCTCCCATTCAACAGGCTTTATTCCGAGCTCAGTTCCTGTGGTAAACAATTTTTTCTCCTTTTAACTTATGAAATTTTTCTTTAGTCAGTTGATCAAAAGTGGTGAAACTATCTGAGGAATGAATGTTCAAATACAGTCAAACTTCTGGATAATGACATCGCCCGGGACCGGAAAATTATGTCGTTATCCAAGAGTGTCGTTATTCCGAGGTTTTCAAGATGGCAGAAAAAGGGGGTGTGGTGAGACTTCCGTTAGTAGAACGATGTGATGCGCGGACCAGTGCCTGTTATAAGACACATCCCGACCACGTTAGAATGTGTATTTTTCCTGTTGACAAAGGGTTTACCAGCTATGCTTTCACTCTCCGATGCGTATTTTCATTGTTTTGATCGTAAACAGTGCTCGAACACCATTTTCCCTCTGTAGTTACCTATTTGGCTGGAATTTTTGTATAGGGTGTGGGTGTCAACTGCCAATTATCGCTATATCGATGTTGCTGAACAAGGATTTTACCAGAATGTATGTTCCTATTTTGGGGTTTTTATTACTAATAGTATATAGCAAAAAAATTGGGACCAGAGGTCAATGTCGCTATCCAGGAGTTGTCGTTATTCAGGGGTGTCGTTATCCAGAAGTTTGACTGTAGTAGCAAATGTTCAAATTCAGATTTGGACAAAATTGTTTTTGAGTTTATTTTATCCTCTGTGGTTTGGGGATCAATGAAAGTCGAGTTTGAACATGTTGTTCTTTGTATTTTAGTTCTTTTTTCTTGAGTTTCTCAGAACAGTGAAGCCACAGGCAACAGTTCTTGCATCGTGCGGGGTTGCATAAAAAGAAAAAAGAACAAGAAAAAATCGACTTAGTGTGGAGATGTACTTTCACTCTTGGCATGGGCTTTGTTGTCTTAAATATGTTGAGGATAGAAAACAAAACACAGGGAAAGAAAAGACTATACAATATATTTTGCAGGAATGGTTTCTTATTTGGGGTGGTTCATTAAAGGATAGTTAAAAAGGTATGAATCTTTATCTTGCTGAAGATGACTTTGAAAAAGAACATAAGAAATGTTGATGATAGGGACAGTTTGATTTTTTGATCGTATGTTGTAATAGTGCATGGCTTATTGGGCATTTTATTGATATTATTGATATTACTGTAAGAAGCAACATGACAATGTGTTCATTTTTTGTTTCTATTATTATCTGGAGGAGTAGAATTCTAGCTGTGTGATTTTATAACTTTTCATGTATATGTATATAGGCAAAGAGTTGCTGAGGTGAGTGTCCCTGTGAAAACTGCACATAAAATGCACAAGATCATTTTTACAACACAAGCGTGTAATTCTTTAATTCATACTGCTTTACATGTGTGAGTGGTAGATGAATGTATTCACTTAGCTTGCATGAGCTGCTGTCATTTTTTAGGCTAGCTAAGCTTTTGAATCTGAAATGAAATGTTGCATGAATGCTCATTTGTAGTAGCTCAGCTTGAACAGAGACTCAGTGTGTAAGATCTGGGATTTTGTTTCATTTTACGAGAACTCTTGGAATATATTTACATTTAATTTTGAATGTTTTAAGAAAGTGACTGATACATGTTTATGTAATGAGTATACAATGTTGTCTTCATTTATTGTTATGCAATAAATAATATTGTATGATTCACGTTTGTGAGTTTTTTTTTGTTTTTTCATACAAGTTATGTATTTGATTGAGAGATGTACTGTTGGCAAAATTAGTCCTATACTATATCACATCTAATGAAGCGTTGAAAAGCTATATCATTATATATTTTCCTTGAAATTACATAATACAGATTGTTTTGATCTTCCCATTGCCAGACACATGGTATGTTGAAAAAGCAATGTAAAGAAGAAAAAAAGTCATTCTTCTTCAGTTTCTCATTTGAAAGATTGAATACCCAAAAATTTGATAAAATTATAAGATAAGAAGGAATGATTTTCCTTACATCTGGAACCTTTCATTGTATATTTCAAGCACTGAATGCATTAAGTGATTTTTTTTTCCTTCTCTACACTGCTTGTCCACTGCTCCTGGTGTCTGGCAAAGGGAAGTAATAGTAATAGAACTGGTGAAAAATGCAATGTATATGAAAGATTCAATGGAAAACCTCATGATGTAGCCTACATTTCAGAAATTTTAGAACATCAGACATTAATATTGTTATATTTCAAAATATTTTGATAAAATCATCACACATGTACTTTTTTTTATGTATGATAAAAAACGGATAAGCCAGAACTCACAACAGGTTTTGTAGACAAAGTAATCAACACTAAATTGCACTAAACTTCAATTTCTTAACTGTCAAAATGTGACATCACGAGTTTTTTCCATTGTGCCCTTCATATTATGTAATCCCCATTCTGCAGTCGACAGACCACCTTCTACAATACATGAGTAAGCCAAACACTTCAGATTCCATACAGCTTGTTAGATTGCCCTTTATTCAGAATAGATTCAACAATTTTGTTCTATTTTCATATTCTTACCCTTAGCACCAAATAATTTTTGAAGATTTGCAGTCATTCTTGATGATTATGAAATACAATGTAGATATGTATGCCTGTACATGTACATACTGAAAAGTTAACCTCGTCGTATCTGGCCTGGGTAGAGACTTTGATGTTCATATGTGCTTGGGGAGAAATATACAGATAATTTTCAGAACACATTTCATGATGTCGCAATCTAGATGAGATGTGAAGTCTTGTTACGGATACATTCTGAACTTTAAATACAAGCCCTCCGACATTCATCATACCATATAAACATAAACTGTGAGTATACAACCCATTGACCTTAATACACAAGAAACGAAATAATCAATGGAAATGGTACTGACCCAATTCCAGAGAAGATGAGGGCAAAATTGAGAACTACATGTACATAAAAAAAAAAAAAAAAAAAGGCATGACATGACATTCTATAAGTGTCGCTGTATATGAAAATTTTGAAGCAGAAATTGCGATAATTAAATATTCTGATTATTTCAAATGCGACCCGTGGCAAAACAAAAGTGTAACATTGCATTGTTCCAATTTTGTACTTGTTACAAAAAATACAAAGAAAATGTATTTATAAAGAAATGATTCTGTTATTTCATGAAGTGTTTTTTTTGTTTTTGTTTTCCTACAAATTGTTAGCTTGCAGCTTGTCCGTTATTGGGTTGAAGGGCTTTAAAAATCATGTATACAAATTACATGCATCATATGTAATGCTTAGACAGATAATGGCTTATGGCTAGTCCTAGATCTGTAACGTACTAATTGCATTCTTGCAAACTTTTGAGTTACGAAACTCTACAGAAATTTAACCATGCTAATGGGTTAAATTACAAGAGAAGTTACATTTTTCTCCCTTGTCTTTGTTTTCGTGATCAGGACTAATTGCTGAATTAACAGGTTTTCTGGTGCTGGGTGACACTAACTTTATTCTATGCATGACATAACAGCGCGATATTTCTCGTGGCTTCACTGGTTAGTTCATGCTATGTTTGTCATCGTGGTTGGGATTTGACTGAGATGGGACACATGCTGTTAGTGTCAGAATGCAATCATGCCTGATGGAAGGATTTCACGACTGAATAACGATCATTGTCATCATTTCTGCATTCTCCTACACAATACCAGACGAGCTGTCTCCCTTTTCTACATACCTGCAAAAGGTTCTATTTAATATTTGAACACAAACCAAATTGGATGTTCTGGTAAGGTTAAAGAGTTGAACATCTTCATTCAACCACGTGTGTACTTATCGGATCTTCACCCAAATTTCATAGATAGTTAGGTCTGATTGGCAAACATGAATTCTGCTTTAAAAAATGTGATTGATCTTAAACTGGAACAGCAAATGAAGACGTGTGACCAATATTTTCACTCATAACATTTTATTTTGTTACATGTTAGAGCCAAATGACAGCAGAGTCCAGAATAAATTAAATGATAGTTGGGCTATGAAACAGATATGCACAAGTTAAAACTAAACCCGGCTGTTCCTTTTTAACCCTTTCAGATTGTGATAGTATGTGAAATGTTGACTGTTCAGGTTATATAGCTGCTGGCAGGCACATTTCCATTCCCTTGTTAGTCCGAATAAGCACAGAAAACCAAACAAGACTGAGAAAAAAAAATACCAACACAAATAAAAAAAATAAACAAAAATTACTGTCACACTGTCAAGACAGAAAAAAGAGAAAAAACACGTTTACAAGCAAAATGCAAAGAAAATGAAGCACCCAAGTTCAAATTCAGTAAAATGTTAATGGTTTAATTATACATATCAATGTAACAATACAACTCTGTAGTAACTAACCAGCTCTTTGCTCACTCTAAAACTTTCAGTAACATCCACAAGATCAACAAGCAATGCAGTGATTTCATGCACTCAGACAAAAGTAGTTCTCATATTCCACATATATCCACTGTATATGCTCGGACCGAACACTACAATGTCAAAACAAAAAATAGAAGAATCCCCCAAGGCTATACACCTGTACAATACAACACAGAATAAAGAATAGCTATGGACAAAAAAAAAAAAAGATGTATAATAAATATCCCCATTTTTTTTTCCTCTGTCGTCTAATTCCAGCAAAAGTCTGAAAATGTGATTTTTTTTTTCTTTCAGGTGATCCCAATCAAATGTTTCAAGTTAGAGAAGCACGTTCTCAGACAGCACGGCCAAGCTGACACCAATCAACACTGAAAGTGTCCATTAGTGATCTCAAGCTTCTTTGATTTTACTTTCAAAACCAGCCTATCAATCCTGTATCACCTAGCAGCTACTTGGCCTGAAACATTTTTATTGTGATAAATATTGTTCCTTTATAAATTCAGCTTCTTGCCTTTTACACTTTTTTTGTGAAACTCCAGAAGCTCTGTTTGATGTAAATGAGAAGGAAAACTGACTGGTTAGTCCTGATACAAGACACATTGCTGGTTCATATATCATTGTCCACAGCTCGATATGAAGACGTTTCTATCAGAAAACTTGGTATATGTTGTGCTATCATGCAGCTGAATGCATTCCTCATGCTATTATATGTAATGACGGGCTGGCTACTATCGTCTCAGTCTGTTACTGAATGCACTCAATGGAATCCAAAAGCCTCAGGTATGACCTTAGGACTATCCTTGATCATAAGGATCATATGAGGACCACAGGTTCTCCGTAACACTGAGGTACAGTGCAAGTCAGATCCAGTGGACACTCCCTTCCCCTCCCCCTCGATGCCACCAGTGATTGTCAAATCTCAAAGACGAGTCTGGCCATGCACATTTAATCTCATATTTCCGTTCTGGAGCTGGTGGGGGAGAAGTCAGGACTTCAGATAAGCAATGTACACAAGTCTTTGCAGTGTACAGATAAACTATAAGCATTGATGAAAATCTGATTACTTATGAAATTAGACCATAAGGACATACATATTCTTTATGATGTTCAACATTTTTGTGTGAGTATACCCTGATAACATGTGCAAATCACTGGTATAGTATAGTGGTCAAACTTTGAGGTGAACGAGTTCCATCAATCATGGAACTACCCAAGCCTGTGATCTGTAAATCAAGGCAAACCTCTGACACTTTGTTTTCCCCTTTCTTTCCCATTCACCAAGAAAAATCAACGTGCAAACCCTGAAATGATTATTTCTCTGTTTTGGTTAAATATTGAATCTGCAAGGTACAGTATACCCACAGATCAGATGTCCATTGAAACCTGCGCCAGTGCAGAGAGGATCTAGTGACACCAGGTCAACATTCTGTCCACACCCAGTCCAATCTTTGTCCTTGGACCACCAGCACTGGTATCTTCAACTTCTCTTTTTGAACCAAATTTCAAAACAAATTCTTGAAAATAAATGAGGTCAAGAAGTTTATGAACATATGTATATACGGATATCTGATAACAAAAGTAAAAACCAGTTAATTATGTCATAAAAACAAATATTCAGAGAACTGAACCATAAAAGCTACAAAAGCCCACATCCACACCTGATGAAATGATGACATAAAAAGTTGATAGGATAAGAGAAGCCACTCAAGAAGAAGCATTAAATAATGTTATTTCAATCTGTTAGAAGCAGATCTGGCACACATACAAGGTTGAATACAGATTGTCAAGCACAGCATAAGGGGACAAACAGGACGTACAACACATGCATGCAAACACAGGGTGCTCTATCACCAGTGAAGCTCGGATATCTTGTTTGACTGCATAAGCTCTTAGTGACAAGAGACAGATGTGAGCGAGGGTAGCACATCGGGATATCTGCCCCACACATAACAGATGAAATCATCAATAGTTTGTCACTGTCTACACTGTGTGAGAAGCCGGTCCAGAAATAATTTCAAAATCTTGACAACAACTATGGGATTCACCCTCTCCAAAGTTAAAAAATAGCAATGGTACCTTAGGTATAAAAACCGAATAATTCAACCAAAGCACCTTTCATACATGAGTGATTAACTCCAAGCCATGTCAACATACACCTGCAGATTAGTGTCCTGTAAATGACCAAAGAGAAAAGACTGACCATGACGACACATCTATACCAACTCTGATACTGCTAAGCATGAGCTCACTGCTTATTGCCTATCTCAGGGTAATTCAAAATCTTTACGTAGAACTTGATACCATCAACCACTAAAGCAACAGGCCAAGATCAATGAGACACGGAGAAATGCACACACAACTGCTTCCAATCAGATTCTAGCTTACTGTACAAATGACACTGCTTGGGTAAGGAAATTTCAACTCCTTGCAATTCAATCTTATTTCACAAATCTCTTTCTTATACACAACTGATGTGAATGTGCACAGGCAACACAAGACATGAACTACCAGGGAGGAACAATGTAACATCTGAGGTCAGCATCCGAAGATGCAGTGAACCTTAAAAATACAAGTGGAGTCTGGCAGGTGTCCCAGAATCGTTCCATGACTTCAACTGTAGTGCTTTTGATCACAAACAATGCAAAGATTATTTTATCAAATTCCATTCCTTCAACACTCATTCCAAGAGTGTTCCATGGCCAGCGACAATACGCAACATATTCAAAAGATAATCAAATAAAATATATATGTATGTGAACAGAAATGAGGAAAAAAAGGCAGCATATTTAGAGTAATATCCTAAAAAAGAAAGTAAGTACAGAAATGAGAAACTAGAAATGGCGTAATGAAAATGCACACACAAGATGGTCCAAGCACCAACCCTTGGACAGCCATTGAAACAAAACAAAATGATGAGAACAAGAAATAAAGGGAAACGGAGAAAGATGTTTCCTCATGAATGTCATTTGACTTGGCAGATCTGTGACAGTTTCTGACTGGACGAGGGTCATTTGGTCAAACAATGCAAGTGCTGCCAGCTCATACAAAAATGTGCACACCACATGATCTATAGAAACCCAACTGGCAGAGGCTCATAGAACTAATGCACTGTATGGACGAACAATCTGGAACACGGGGTGAAACCGCTGTTGTTATGCAGTGTTTTATGTTACTGAAACAAGTAAATCACAGCAAAATGCAGCATGCTTCTCCACCACAGAACAGCCATGCAGACGACAGTTCGTCATTTTTCGCATACAGAAAAAAAAAAATGTGAATTTTTTTTTGTTTAAAAAAAAAAAAAAAATTAAAAAAATACAAAGACAACTTTTTAATTTTTTTAAAAGTTTTCAATTTCCTCTCACCAATTTCTTCTTCTACAACTGATCAGAAAAATATTTTCCCCCCCAATTTTACTTCATTTGAACAGATAAAATTTACAATCAACAGGTCTTAAATTTGTTCTAGGCATTGCTTTCTTTCCACATTTAGAATAATCATTCCTTTTTTTTCTCCTGTCCACTGTTTCTCAAACAACCACATAATGACTGGACATTGCAAAACTCTGCTGCAGGTCAACAAGACCCAGTATTTGTGGTGTGGACTGCATATGCTCGGATCAACAAAAAACACTGCTGCCTTCAAGACATTCCATGACGACCTTATGTGAAACTTACAGAAGATTGCACAGAGTCTGTGGCTTGTTCCACCGGGACATTCACCCCAATATCCTTGCAGTGGGTACACTTTTAATGCAAATCAAATTTACATGAAACTTCCGAGTGTTACGGATGAAGGCAGAATAAAATGAATTAAATCTGAGATGACAATAAATCAAGCGTGTGAGAAATTTTTTTTTAAATGCATAATATATCACTCAATAATGATGTGACGTGACCGTATACATAAGCTATCATTTATTCCTGTCTACATATCTTATAACAGCCAGGCTCTTTCCTCTGTACATGCCAATCTGTGAACATTTTCTCCCACTACATACATTCTGTTTCAAACATATGCACTGACATATAAAACCAGACAAATACACAAAAAGGATAGGCCTACAGCTTTGGAAGAAGTTGGTGTAGATGACACTCATTATAGATTAAAACAGAAACTATTATTGCAAGTGACAAATCTAATCAAGGCTAGCTTTTCAAAAGTTCAACTCCACATCAGAAACTATTCAGTCACAACAAAAAATAATTTCAGAAAATACTCGTCAATATTTATTTAGGGTTAGGAAGACCAACCAAAAAAAAAAAAAAAAAAAAGACATCTTTGTAAAATATTGTTCCACATTCAATTTTTGACTATGGTGATCAAAAACACTTGTTCAAAATTTAATTTTGCATAAAAATTATTAAAACATAATAATAATACTAACAGTCTAAAAGTTGGTCAAAATAATCTCTTGCAAATACTTTTTTGAAAATATATTTAAACAATTTGAATTCTGAACATGCTGCAAAAATAATTCTCCAGAATCTGAAACAGACATTTCAGCATAGAATTCTCTGGTATAGCATATAAAATAAAATATAAGTATCTTTTTTTTTTTTTTTCTCTCTAGGTACTATATTTCCCCGTCAATTTCCTGTTCAAAATAGGATATGCATTAACACTATCTCTCTTGTTGTTCAGATAACCCATTCTTACTTCTACAGCTGTCGCTAGCTAGAGTGTCAAACAATGTCTGTACAACACACGAAGGGAAAAAAAAAAAAAAAGAAAGAAAAGAAAGAAAAAAAAAAGAAGAACCTTAACAGTTAAAGTGTATGTTTTTTCTGTCTTTCTTGTTGCTTTTTTTTTTCTTGGTTTTTTTTTCTTGTTTTTTGTTTTGTCCACTTTTAAAACCTGTCTGTTCAACTTGTGGGCACCCCAGGAGAGCAGTTGTCCAGCCTTGCACACCAATTGTGGACCCCTCTGACAGATTCTTGCTCAGGCACCTACACCACGTTTATGCTGGTAAGCTGAGTTTCTTTCCTTTCAATACTGCAACGACAAGGCAAACACAACACATATAACTATGACAAACAAATCATGGTTAATTATGGTTATAACAAAAACCAACGCAATATTTCATTTCTGTCAAAGTAAAACCTCTTCACTGCTCTCTTGACATACGACGTATGTCAGAATATGACCGGGGTCAGATGCACTATTGATGTAGAGCATATGTCAATGTAAAACCGTGATTTTACAGTGGCATATGCTGTATGTCAATAACGCATTTGACCCCAATCATATTCGGACTACGTTACACGTCAAGAAAGCAGTGAAGGGATTAACTGCACCAACAGGTCCAAATAATCACCACCAAAAAAAATGTATTCGCTTCAAACAAAGCTGACATTAACCAATATAACGATTGAAAGAAACTAAATTAATAGGACTACAAGGAGGGATTAACTCAAAACAAATTTACTTTAAATGAACTGGCATCAAGTAGATTGCATTGTACATAGTATATTTGGTTGTAGTAAAAAAGACCAAGCCGAACAGGCTCGGGGTGGGTGGGGGAATAAGCCGAGGTTGACTGAAATCAGTGCCGGGATCTGTTTGGTCAAAGAATAGGGTTGGAGTCAGAAAAGATAATTCTTGATACTTCAGAATATTAGAAAGAGGCAAAATAAAACCACCCGTAATGAAATCAAAGTGGAGGGGTTTAAATGTGAGTCACTGCCGTAGCCGCTTCATTGCTACACCAAGCTTGCGGTCCTGAGCTGAGCATCAGCAATACGGTCAGTCTCCCTTACTCCATCCTCTGCTCGACTCCCACCCACACTCAGTCCTGCCCACTCTGGGCAAGCCAATTGGCACAATTCTCTATTTTTCCACAGGCAATCAAAAGTGTCAACTGTTATTCAAGATTACTAACTGTTACATCAACAACACATTATGTGCCTGATTTGGGTTCCCATTACTCAGTCATTCTGTCAATCAACAGTTTGTGCCGTCTATGAAAAAATTGTGCATATAGACGTGAAATGTCCGTCAGAACATCAGGTCAAATGAGGACAGGGGAGTGTGGCTGGGGTGAGCTGATCGTGGACGTGTCACACACGTTTTCCTGCACATGAGAAACCACTGTTTGGACGTATTGTGGTTTGTTGCTAGCAGTATGGTGGTTAACTGCCCAGTTTCTATCACGGAGCTGACAAACAGTTGTAACAGTCTGCACAATCAACACTATATTACAGCTGTACACAAGTGTGCATGGAAACGGTGACACCTAAACACTCAAATATTTAAACTACAGATGAGGACCAGAATTCTGAACACAAATTGACAGTTCTCTGTCTTATGTAATTTGAATCTGAATATACCTGCTCTTTCAGAGACACAAAAAACAGGAAATCAAAAGATATAATGATGCTGAAAGTCTAATATAATATACAATTATAAGTAAACTAGCCAGCTGGAATATAGAAAAACTGATGCTGACAAAGAAGTGCTGAACTTGGGTGTGTCTATGAGCTATAAATCTTCCTGTAGCCAACCAGTAAAAAAAACGGCCATTTCTGACCAAAAAAAAAAAAAAACAACACGAGTGAAACGTGTTTACCACGAGGTAGAAAATTATAAATGATAAGTTAAAGGGCAGTCCTAAAAAATACCTTCCTATAACAAAAAATGATTGAAAAACACAGGTCTAATCATTTGATTGTCTTCAAGATTTGCCTGCTGTTGAGTATGCAGACAAAAAAGTTCCCACATTTCAGAGTTCACAAAGCTTTTGCCCAAGTCGCTTGTTGACAATATATGCACCATGAAGACAGACAAACATGTGTGAACAGTCAGCAGGTAGATGTCTGCTGTATGTCTTACACCCAGGGCAAATGAGTCGGAAGTCGTGCCAAGTGACTTCGATCTACATCTGTTTTTAACTATTTCTGACTCCGATTTTTCCTCTTTTTTTTTATGAAATGAAAACTTAACTTTTTTTAACCTGAAGAAAAAAAAAAAAAAAGGGAAAATTTGGTATCTGAGGTGGAAAACAGCAATAAACCACCGTAACTCGAAATTGCCCACCGCGACTTATGACTCATTTGCCCTGGGTGCAATTCATATGCAGGAGCATCAAGACAAAGTGAAGATTCCTCACGACCATCATTCTGCCTCAATTCTTCTGGTCAGCTTTTCTACATGTACTAGGATTTATATTCAACCAGGTCTGTCCCATTTCCCATGTATAATTTTCACCTTTAAATCTTACAACTTATAATTTTATCAGCATTACCATTTGTTTGTTTATCTGTTTGTCTTTTTTTGTTGTTTTAAAAAAAATTTTTTTTTTTTTTTTTTTGCTTCTGCACACGAATCTCAATGAAATAATAAACACTGAATGTTTGTTCAGAAATATATCAAAGATACACAATGCATATAGTCCAGATTTTATACAACATCCGTCACAATACGATCGCCAGCTCATGCTCGACCCTTCCTCAAATGCAGAAATAAAATAAAGGCATTGCTTGTGCAGAGAAATAATATGGATTGGTTGGTTTGATTGATTTTGAATACATGTGTGTATAAGGAGGGGTTGAGAAGAGAGAGGGGGGGTGGGGGGGGGGAGGAGGGAGAGAGAGGACCCAAGTGGAGTTTCCATGCAATTACTGGAAAACAGAAAGGCTTGCAAGGGATCCAGGATCATGGTGAAAGTGTAAAACATAAAG
The DNA here is from genome assembly GCA_039654565.1 of Peronia peronii. Lineage (NCBI taxonomy): Eukaryota > Metazoa > Mollusca > Gastropoda > Systellommatophora > Onchidiidae > Peronia > Peronia peronii. The sequence goes on along the minus strand of JBCEWB010989074.1, from coordinate 8,156 downwards.
ATGCATTTCTCACATTTGACCAGATGACCAAACAATCACTCTCAAGTTCTGGTGTCATTACCATTGTTTGTTATTATACCATACCAGTTTAGGCCCTTGAGTTAAAGATATATGAGTCAAAATATAAAACCCTCTTGCAGTCATTTAATCAAGTCTGAAGGTCTAAACTTCTGAGAAATACAGAATTCAGCTGATGTATTCACCCTCGTGCTACATGGATTAATGATTTTGTGAGTAAATGCTAGTTGTGACCAATGTTGGTTATGAAGACAGACAGATTAAAGCCATCAAACACTGTTCACTAGACCAGTAGTGCAAACCCAATCACTTACATAACTTCCTGTGAGCTATACCATCCTTAAAGTGTTAAACAGAACAGAGGAGTGTTATTCACATCTGGCACAATCGTGTTCCCCAAATGTCATGCCAACCATGTCATAGCCAAAATAATCCACGTAAAAAGGCTCTGTGAAAACTACCATCAGCAGCCGTGACAATCCATTAGTTCTTGCCCAAGCTCCACTTTGATATAAGTTGATAAAAGACAACTAGAGGATCAGTAAGATAGAGGGGGTGTTTGCGTTGCTTGGTATCCGCATCAGATCAAACTGCACCAATCTGAATCAAAATTGGTAATTTTAATTGCTTCGCATCACCCTCTCCATTCTGGGCCTAGAGTAATTGAAATCTGTCGATCTTGGCTCAAATTGGTCCACTTTGACACGATGTGCATATCCAGCAATACGAAACTCTCTGAACTCGCTGACCTTCCTGTCCTCTATATATAGATTTATGCCTTGTCATACAGGCTTACACAAAAGCTCCATGCAACTGCGGATCTTACTGTGCAAACATAGAGAATGAGCGTAGTGGTAGACGGAAAATGAGAAAATGAGCACCTTATTTATTGTGCACTTTCACACTAGACCTCCTCACAACCTGAGGTTACTACTGATCATTTCAGTTACTTTACGAACTGGCCAAAAATTGTGGACATTCCTCTTCTCACCTTGATGATGCTACTGTTTGGAATGACCGAAAGTAGCAGTATGGTAGGATAATGTTTCGGGGCACTGAGGGAAATTTAAATCATGATAATGATGCTAGGAGAGCTTTGATATAAAAACCCAACTTCTCAAAGTTTATCAAGTTCCATTCAATTTTGTTGTATCGTGTAGATCCGGTCCCACTTCGTATGACTTCAAATATAACGGGACGACTTATAGTGATACCCACTACACCATGTCTGAGTATGCATTGAACTATGCTTAACATGAACTCAAAATGAGTGCTTATTTATAGGAATGCAGATATTTTAGCTGACCAAATAATAGATTTTTTAAAATGATGATAATCACTGGGTTTCCTTTTTTTTTTTTTTGTAGACACATGGCTATCATTGGATTTTCCGCAACTTCAGCAGAATACCATCCAATCACAAACATTCCTTGCCTCTCCTACAAATTCTAATTTCAACACACAGGTACAGACTTTTGTTTCTTTCCGAGTGTACATCGAACCAAATGGACAAGTTACTGATAACTGCTTATTTTTAGCAAGTCTTTGGGGAGGATCTCTATGTTAGCAACCTTGTGTTAGTTATTACATAGAGGGAGATAATGTGATCTTCTACTGCTATACTGGGATATTATGTGAATTCCACTATATATTCAAATAATATAAAATGAATAATGTGCAAAAGAAAACTGTACTGTGCTAGCTAAATGACTGTATCTTCTCAAAATGGTTTATGAAAAAGCATGAGACAAGTCTGTCCCAGTTAACACTGACAGATTTCTCAGTTCAGTTAAGATCATAGCCAGGTTACACATGTTTTGCACTTGTTTCCACAAAATTTCAGCCTTCCACAAGTTCACCATTTTCCCTAATTTTCATGAGAAAATATGATACTAAAGTTTTCATAGGAACTACTTTTGATTTGTTTCACTGGCTACATGGGCATAATAATAATAATAATAATAATAATAATAATAATAATAATAATAATAATAATAATAGTAATAATAAGGTATCTGGACATTGTTCTTTCATCTTCCATTACTTCCTATAAAATGTCCGATCTTCACACTTTACTGATCTACACTTTTTATATACTCGATAACTGATTTCTGATTGTGTCCATACAGTTTCTATCATTCTGTTTCGTTTTAATTCGTCTTTCAGCCGCCTGTGGATGGCTACCTCGGTCATTTATCAGTCATGTCAAGTTCTGGCCTCTCCTATTTTGAAGCCAAGGGTCCTCTTCACTTCTCCTGCCCTCTGTGACCTTCACTGATGAAGTCTCATTTTTAAACCGTTATCCTATGGCAAACTGTCCACAAGCCAAGACTAAGATATGCTCCCATTTGTTTCAAGCCTCCATCACATGTAAGTCTGAATCCTCTGATTCAGCAGAACTAGTAAGTTGTAAACACTTTAAAAAACACAACGACAGCTCTATCAACTTATCCATCTCCTTAAATGTCCTTAGACAAGAAATGTCATAAATTTTAACACTTCGCCGCCGCCGTGCGACCTATGATGTGCTGACTAATCTTACCCTTGAAGCTGCAGCGCATTGACGATCGCGCTAGCTATGTTTCCAGTTAATAGCACTACATCCACAGTGCATGGCCTCTGATAAAGGGCTACAGCAGCTAAATGTCAATAATGTTGGAAATAAATACTACATTAACAAACTTGACCTCAGTAGTCACATTATTCTGACATATTCTGAATTCAAACTACGACCAAACCATCCAGTTTAGCTGAAGCTTTAGTTCCTGTCTGTCAAATTGGATGCATGTGAGTGACCGCTCTACTGTTGTGACTGAAGATTTAGGGGACATACATAGTGCAGTCCACAGCTATCACTGATTAAACAAGAAGGAAATTATCTGTAGAAAACACACATCATTCATTATAAAAGTTGCCTATCTCAATACAGGGTGGCCAAAAAGTCTTAAGACACCAACATTGTTTTTTGGGCCACCTGATTTTTGTGACAATTTGAATTATGATATATTTGGTTTGATTTTCTGCTGTTCCTGATATTCAGCTATTTCAATTGACATTCCTGTTATCTGTTTTTACCTCAGGCTTATTTTTGTTGTCATTTCTTTATTGTCATTAAGTGTCCTGGGACTTTCTGGCCACTCTGTACAGCAAGATTAGCTTGTGAATATGACAATTTTATTGGGCTTATTGACAACTCACGGCAAGCAAATAAATATTCCAACTACATGTAACTTAGGCTGTTTGCCGCAGGTTACTGTAGAAGATCACATTTCTCAGGAATGGCCCTTCACAAGCGGGATGCAAGGAAAAAATCCAAATAATAAACAGACTACGGGCAACTGAAAATTAACAGAGGACCAAAAACTTGGCTGCAATCTGACAAATACAAGCTTACCTTAAATCCTTGTAATAACCTGAATTAAAGATTTAGGTCTTAGTTTCTAAGGCATAATGTTGAAATGTAAATGTATATCATTAGTGAAACATTAACTGAACCCTGAACTTCAAATGTATCCAGAATCTTACACTCACAAAATTGCCCTTGCCAACTGAAACAGACCCTCAAGTCAAAAGTATACTTATATCCATTTATGATAAACTTTTTGCCTCACCTGATGTTAATCGAAATTTATTTTGCCTCACCCAATGTTAATCGAAATTTATTGTGTTGAGTCTGAGATCTATGTAAACACTAAACCTGCAACACCATTCTACCATACAAAGAAACTGACAAGAGATTGAATCCTTGACTGAATCATGGTACACATTGCAACAGTGTGATAGATTGTTTTTGATATACCTTGCTAATTTGTAAATATATTTTACCGAATTAAGCACAATATAGCTGTGATCGTGCAGATGCACTGTTAGATAAAAAATCAAACGAAACCAAACCAAACCTGACCTAAATTTTCAAATGAAGGCCCAGGTGATAAAATAATATCTATCGCTGTTTAAATTTCCAACAGCCAGTATGATAATAACTTCCCTCTGGAGAAGTAAACTTTTATGATTGGACTGATCAAGTGAATGAGTCATGAAATCAAGAATTAGCTGTCAAAGTTAAGTGCAAATGCTGCCATAAATGTTCACAAGCAGATGTGCCATCTCTTCCCTCTATAGTTCCCATTAATTCCCGCTATATGATTCTCGCACTGAAGAAAAATATTTCTGCAGCTGTGACAAATTATACATTGTGTAAATTTTGCCTAAAGTTAGATTACAATAACAATGTAGTTTTGAAATTAGCATTAAATTACAAAATCTGCGGCTGTTTCAAACATTTCAGTGCAATGACTTTTTTCCAAACCATTGTAGGAAGAAAGGAGCATAATCCAGAAACTAAGACCTAAATCTTTAATTTTCTATGTTTTATCACCCAATACAAACTCATGCAATGTACACTTTGAATGAAATATAGGTCCTGGATCCATGCATGAAAAGGACAAGTCAACACAGGGCAGATATTCTGCTATCTTCGTTTTCCCAATATTTCATTTTTAACAACTTGATACTTAAAAATCGTCACATGACGACAGGTAATTCAAAACTCTCTTTTACAATGCCTCTTCATTCTTTTAACATTCATACACATAAATGACATTACGAATAAGTGTCAGACTCCTGTCTGTCGATGGCTGCAGTGTGATCTGAATGACAAATGAATGGCAACCATCAACACTGCCCTCATATCTCATGAATGTATGTAAACAACGACAACATAAATTTTTTTTAAAAAGACTTGACAGGCAATGGTTGCTTTTGGAACATATTACTCTTCTATAATATTGCCGACATCATTCTACAGTTTTTCAATGGAAAAGGCACAAACTCAGTGTAACTCATTCTACTTTTCTCATACATGATGATGCTAATATTTTATCCATTACAACACTGAATCAAGAATAAAAAAAGGAACAGCCCACAAGGTAAACATAAATGATAGTGCTGAACAATGAAAAAAAAGTGACATGGAAGTTTTGAGGGTTTTCCCACAGAAGAAGAGTTCATTAACATGTCCAGACTATAAAATGTATTCTCACTAGGCAACCTCAACATCAAGGCCCACACCATTCCAAACACTTTAGTTTCGGAGAATATATTTATTTGCGGTGTGCTTTCCCTGTGAATTGTAAGTGATTTTAAATATTTAATATTACAAGCCAGATCCGATCTGTTGTGCTCAACTGTCACTTAGATGGCTTGTGAAAGACACAATGCATGAAGGGCAGAAATTGTGCAAAAGTAGCAGTGGGTAGACAAATAAGACAGGGCCAAAATTTTATATAGAGTTACGCGAGTACTGTGGGCCTTGTGAAATGTGGATTTTTCATTTCTGTTATCGGTTTTTAACTGACTGAGCTCACTGATTTTTAGGCAACAATTCCGCTGTGAGACTCGACAAAACAACAAACTCAAAATCCACCATACAGGCACAGTTCCTGGCAAAAGAAACTGAACTAAACAAATAAATAATTTTTTTTTTTAAAAACCTGACAACAAAACAAGGTCCTACCAGCTGGACATTTCTCGATAATCATAAACTATGATTCAACATGATCTTACCTTTAGTGATGTAGAGATAGAAAAAGTCGCAATAGAGAATGGTCTGGACACAACCAGCTACCACTGCTATCAAATCAAAGAAGCCCTCGAAATAGTAGCGGTAGACCCAGTTCAGGATGTAAAGTGCACGGTACGATCCTGAAAGGCAAAATTTCATGACAATATAAAGACTTTGTGTCTTCCATTTCACTCTTATACGGATACAAAGCTTTCAATTCCAATCTGTTATATTATCAAATTCAACTGGTAAACAAAAAATTAAAGTAAGGAAAGAAAACTTTCACTACTGTTCCTTGATTAAGTAAAAACAGTTCTTATTCTTTATCAGGATAAACTCCATGCTGACACATTTTAAGCTGCCATCTATAATCATTCTATTGCTTACACTGATGCATACATAGTACTCCCTCGTTTATCGCGGGTGTTAAATTCCAGGATTGCCCACGATAAGTGAAAATCTGCGCAGCGGGGATACTATATTTATTTACATACATTTTAAACCTTTATAAACCTCCCCCATACTGTTGTCAGTCCTCCTCTATTGTATTACCCTTCCCCACACTCTTATAACACTTTGGTATTTATGACATTTTTTTGTTCTCCGTGAACATATTACGGTGCACTCGCGTATTCGTGCAAGGCTACGTTAGGCCATGCTAGTACATGCATGTATCAAGCCTAATGTGGTCCTGTATCACCTCCTTTCACCTGCACATGTGGTCAGTGTCATAATGTTACGTTAACTAGGCTTCGCTTGAGCCCGCCTCTCGTTCCCCTGTCTTCAACTTCAACCATGACTGTGGCGCGCAGCGTCAAAAGCCTACACACTACTCTACAACACACCACTGACCAGTGGAATCACAGTGCATCGTGCACTGTCACCTGGCCTATCTCACCGCGCACCATGATCACCAAGTTTTAAAAACTTTTCAAACTTTAAATTCTAATGGGAAAAAACTCTTAATTAGTATATTAATACATTAACTCTTTTAATAACAGAGATATCAAACTTCCAACTTCAGTCGGAATTCTGACTTTTTTTGGTCGTTGCTGACTTTCCTACTTTCGGCCGCTCAACTGCCGACCTTTGTTGATCGCGATTTTATAGATTTAATAATAATTTTAAAAAATTAATTTTCAATACATCCCGCACGATAACAGTGGAACCGGACGAAGAGTTTTGCGCATGCTTTGGACGAGAGTCGAACTGCTGTCTAGTGGCTGTTTGACTTTGAACACCGAGATCGAAGTTCGTAGCACTTAATTTCCCACACCTGTCAACAAGCAGTCGAGAAGTCGCGGGAAGGTTGATGGAAAATTAACGCATCAGAGTACCGATAACAGAAAATAATATGCTCACGGTCTTAGAGAGACTAATGCAAGAGGGCAGCTATATGCGGTCTAGATCTAGAAAATAGATCTAATCTAGTTAGATAATTATGATAGCTTGATGATTATGATGACAACACTGCCTGCAGGATCTTACAGTTCTTTGAATTTCCACTAATGGTATAATTTTAAAGTCACATCCCAGGATCTTGTGAAAACTTACAAACTTTTTTCAAAACAATGCAAACTTCTAGCATGAGCCACATGAGCCTAGATTTTGTATGTCTTACTTAACCGGACAGCGCCAAACCGCCAAGATCAAAATATCGGGCAGGGGGGAGAGGACAACATTTTCTGACTTTTTGTAAAAACAGTTTGACTGTAAAATCAGTACATGTATAATAAATATATATATATTCTGTTTTATTTCAAATGTATTATTCCTAAGCCTTTTTTTTTTCATGTTTCCAAAAATCAGCATGGGTTTGGACAAGAAAAATGGTTAATCCTGATAACATGCTCACCCTGATAACATGATCCTTTGAGTTTGGTCCCAAGGGTGGGCGAGTTATCAGGGTTCCACTGTATGTACATATTAAAAAACCCGCGATACAATGAAGCCGCAAAAGGTGAACCCCAGTATAGCAAGGGATGACTATATAGGTTTATAAATTAAATAATCTCCAATAAGATCAGCAAGGAGTGAGGCATTAATCGCTGACAATCTGAATGATAATAGTAAATGCAAATGCGGCAAGATGTAATTTAAAGCCACAAGTTCTAATATTTTATGCCTACCTAGAGCAAACAGGTAATGAGAAGTGATGGTCTCAGCCTCTCCAGTCTTGCTCATCATGAACAGCTGTGGCAGGATAGCCACAGACTCAAGGTAGATTGAAAACGTCCACAGAATCTAGAGATGCAACATACATTTAATATCAAATTTTCTACTAGTATTTTTTTTGGCAACTATAATTAGTACTAACTTTATCACACTAGATTTATTAACTTTATAACACTGAGATTAAAGTGTAAAACCATCTGCGCATTTTCTAGAATGACAGCAAGGAATATTGTTTCTCAAAAAAGATTCATATTAGACCATTTGCCAAAACGTGAGGAAAATTCTATATCACTAATTGAAACCTCTGGCAAAGTATTAATTTGCATCATTTAAATTTCAAACTCTGCATGTGTATGACAAAATGGATAAGAAATCAGCATGAGCTGTTTTGTAGGATGTG
>JBCEWB010988852.1:0-15137 GCA_039654565.1 Peronia peronii | reverse complement strand
AGACAGACAGACAGATAGATAGATAGATAGATAGATAGATAGATAGATAGATAGATAGATAGATAGATAGATAGAAACAGCCAGACAGAGGACAAAGATCATTGTTTGATTTACCAAGCATTACTTACGGTTTCTGAAAATGGCCCAACCAACACTAAACAAAACGAAACTTTTGTTCCAAATCTTGTTTTCGGTAGTCATTTTCCCGCTGTAAATAACAAACCTTTTGTATTTTATCTATGAATGCTGCCTACATAAAAGTATACTTGACAAGTGGTCGTAACGCACGCATCTTGTAATAAAGTGAACATCGCTCATGGAAAACACTGTAAACTTCAGAGTGACCAGGAAAACTACTTATTTGGATAAGGAAAACGCTCTGCCTTGCATTTCGGAAAAAAAGCCTTTAACGTGGGTGGTAAATGTACCACCAATTCACTATTATCTGTTGTCAGTAATAGTGAGCTAATATGCGTATGTCTAATCAATCTTGCTGTTTGAATACAGCGGCTGTGGTTCCTAAACAGTGAAATAATATTCTTGTGTATATATATATATGTATATGATTCTAGTTAACAAGAATCATATAGATATATATGTATTATTACTCTTGTTATTTGATATACTGGCTGTGGTTCATAAATAGTGAATTAATATTCTCACGTGTCATTGTTATTGTTTTGTTGTTGTTGTTGTTGTTGTTGTTTTTATGTAGCTTACTGGCTGTAGTTCCCAAATAATGAAATACTATTCTTGTATGTTATTATTCTTGTTATTTGATATACTGACTGTGGTTCAGAAACAGTGAAATATCCCCGCGTATAATTGTTCTTAATATTTGACACCGTGACCATGGTGATTCGAAACTAAAATAGTGGTATCAATCAACAACGACAACAAAAACTGCCTATATTTACCCGCTGCTTTATCTTTAACGCTGTAAAAGCGTAAACTTGAGGGTTAATTTTCTTTTTGACATTTACACGTGCTAGGAAGAAGCAGGATGAAAAGATGAGAACCTCTGGGCTAGAGAAACCAAATCTAGCATTTCCCAAAATGACACAGTCATTTCAGAGCTTGATTGCTAGGTGATCTTATCAGATGCAAAATCGCTCTCACAACAGTCCAGGATTCCTGTGGTAAAAAATTAGGTCAAACCTCTTATGCAGACCAATTGTCTTTTTCCGTTGTCCTTTGTTTTATTTTACAGCAGTGGTTGATAGATAGATAAACAGATCGACCGATCATTGGGCTTTTCCTAAAAAAAAAGAAGAAAAAATGCGATTGTGGGTTTTGTTTTCTCTTGACAGTCCTGCCTTTGTTGAATATCAAAATGGTATTAAAAAGTGGATATGCCCATTCTAACGTGTTTGATCCATGGTCATTCAATGGACGTCCTGGCCTAATGTCAACCGTGATTTGGCTCCTTCTGGTGCTACATGTGGTGGTAGATCATCACTATTTGATTATTTATAGGCAAAAAACACTTGATTATGACTTGTTTTAGCAATATCTTGAGCCCCAATGACGGGGATGGATACTGGATGACACTCCGAGGCGAAAAAAACTCACGGTCAAGTAGATTATCATTGTAAATTTCACCAGGCGCTCTAAAATGATTTACCACCTCCCTGTATCTTTACATTCAACTATTCCTGTGAGAGCCAAAAAGCGTTTTTTTTTTCTCTTCTCCGAGTTTGACTGTACATGTATTGTGTTTTTTTTTCACTCAACGATCATAAAATTACCATGATGTCTTTGTTCAAACTCTACGTATCCGCGAAAATGATCGAGTGACATTACTATCTTGAATCCAAATAATATCACTCCCTCAAATTTGCATTGTTCCTCACAATATAAAAATAGAAGTTTTGGGACAAAGAATTGACCTTTGTCTGACATTGCTGGTGTTTCTTTCCTATGCTGGAGGAACTTTAAGCATCCCCGTCGTTTTACTTCAATTAAGGTTGAGTCCCAGTTTGTCTCCTCTTCATGTTCAATTATTGCTCTTGTTCTCTTTTCTCACACACTTCACCGCCCATCTCTGTCGTGCATCGTCTCACCTATCACTAGACTGTCCGCCCTGTGGTAAAATTAGGTTGCACAACAAAGCAATTTCTGGACGTGAACAAATACTCTTGCCCAGCGATTGTCGACAACACTTATCCCCTCTATTGATTTCACATCACTTACTTTATAGCCCACATCACCGTAGATTTTGTTCCTGAACCCATCAGCCCACCATTTTCTCATCTAAATCATCAAACTAAATGGGACTTTGGCCATGGTAACGATAAAACTGCACTTCACCGAATTTCATGGTATTTCAACACAAATAAATAGCTATCAGGCCCTTTAGCGCACGTTTTTCTCGAACTGTATTCTCATCTAAGCCGTGTATTTTGAAACCCATTGAATAGAACGTCCATTATGGTACATCATGAGAATATTACGCAACCTAATACGTATAGAGGGTCTAATATTTGTAAAAATTAAGTAAAATAAAAGTTAAGTAAAAGGTAAACAATGCAGACTTTACATGGACATATAAATGCAATATCCAGAAGTATTCAAACATTCAAAGCCTGCGATAGGGTATTGTGAAAACTGGCTAAGATTTATAAGAAAAAAAAAGTTGATCAAATTCAACCGTCATTGAAAGATACTATTTAATTTTACTTAACTGTCTAGAACTAGATTCTTTATGGACTTATTAACCTTAAAAGCTATGCCATCGTAATCATAATTAGAACATTAACATTTTTATTTGAATTCTTCGTTCTTCCAGACATTTCCTATTGATGTACCTTGCAGTCCACGAGGCCCGAAAGTTCGAAAGAATTATCGAAAATCTTTAATAGTCATTTGATCGTTTTCTTTTAACGATTTCTTGCGATAATCATCATTATCTGTGGATTTTTCAGGGGCGTAGCATCATAATCCTAAATATATAGTCTTGACGGCCAACAGTGTCCTTAAAAAAATGCCCCCCTCCCCCTTTCAAGTTGTTACTGGTTTCCGTTATCTTTTAGATTATTTTACAGTATAGGTGTATGAAATCCTTTTTTTTTTTTTTCGATCACAATCTGGGTATGGCCCCACTACAAGATCAGGCAGACCGGCTAAAACGATCTTTCAAGTATGTAACTATCGGAGGAAGAAAGCGCAGAGGCAAACAAAGCAAAGGAAAAAGTGGGTATTCAACATGGAGGAATGGATTGGCAAGACATTTGCGGAATTAGTGGAAACACAAGTACTCCGGCACAGTAAAATAAAATGGAGAGACCTGGTATGCAAGTCCCTATTGCGGCGCCCACCGGGACTCTGTACGGAGCTAAGGAGCCAAAGAAAGAAGTAAGCAGATAATCATACGACAGACGTGGGAAACAGAACAATAATTTTCCCTGCCCATGATGCAAAAATCACCAAAATAATGAAGGTAAACTTTGGCTTTTCCTGCAAATTCACCGATCTGAGTTGCGGTTTGTGAACTGAAACCAGTGCTTATATCTTGCTGTCCTCTATGGCTTATTAAAAGCACAGATTCGCACCAGAGGGTTAAACTTTCCGATAATGAAAGAAAATGGATCTGGACCATTTACTGCCAGAATATCAAACTGCTACAAATTTTGACATAAAACGAATACGAGGGAGACATAAGAAACGTCACTGATCTCTGGTTTTATCAACGTCGCAATCTCTCGTTAGCCTACATTTTATAATATTGAAACTATGAATGTAAAACTTAACAAACGTATGATAAGTCAACATTCAGATACACTTCTTACAAGAGGGCAAAATGCCAGTGACGGAAAAAAGGCTGTCTTCATTTTTCTTCATGCTGACAACAACAACAACAACAACAATAGCAACAGCAACAACAACAACAACAAATAAACAAAAACAACAATAGCCAAAAAAAATAAACAAAAAAACAAAAAACAACTAGGCTCCCATAAAATTGTTGACACAAAATACTCGGACACACTTGATTTAGGGAGGCTTAGATCAATAAGGTCTATGGAAAAACCATCTAATTAGAGGGGCCCTGTTTATATTCAATATGTGAACAGAGAACCAAAAAACGGCCGCGGGAGCAACTTCTTCTCCTTCTTCTTCGTCGTCGTCTTCTTCTTCTTCGTCTTCTTCTTCTTCTTCGTCTTCTTCTTCTTCTGCTCCTCTTCCTCCTCGTTCTCTTCTTCTTCTTTTTTTTTCAAATCATAAATTTGTTTATCAAATATTTGTCCTCTAAATGGAGTGAGTCACAGATCACAAGAGATGAAAACATATTGACGCAAGATTTCTGTTTCCCGTAGATTACAATATATATCATTTTATCATGGCCAAATTGCCCAGACACTCAGACAACAGCGATGAATTGAGGAAAGCATTTTGGAACAGAGTAATGAAACTCTAGCCCACAAGATTTGTTCAGTTACTTGGAGAGAATGAATAACATCTGCATATAAATGCATGTAAACCTTTAAGCCGGTTGCGCATATAGATCTAGATCTAAATAAATCTCCACGAGGACTGCTGCACTAGCCATCCTTTCAACGTGAAAATGTTGTACGGCTGGCTAAAGATAGGAAGAAATCGGACTGCGGGCAAGATCTCGGTGATAAAGTATCGGAACTCATCAATTCTGGGTAAACCGCAGGATCATACGTTGAATGAGGGAGACGGGCAGCGATTTCCTACCCAAGCGTAGCCGAATTCCCTCATTTTGGACTGCCAGATCAGCTGAAAATAGAGACCGTTTTTCATGTGTTTTCGATTCTTGCTAAATCCGCGGAAAGAATGCATTTGATATCAGAATGCTGTCTAGACTGGAGTCTTGAGTCTTTCTTGCTGTGCTGTCCAAAAGACAGATGTCTACCAGATCATCTTTACTAAACATATAGCTCTGTATGTGACGTTTCCAATATGGCTAAGACTTTGATGATGTTCTAGTAACGTGGAATTTGCTGTTTCGTCATACCGTTATGTTATATCATGTTTTCTTCGAGTCAGTAAGTCTCAGTTCTTGTCTTCTTTTTGCTGGAATTACGTCAAACTAGGGAATGGAAAAGGAAGTACCGCAGATGCGCTTTCAAGTCTCGCTGCTTTGAAATGATAGGGTCGTAAGTCCAGTCAATCAAGTTTTGAGAAAATAGTCTCCAAAGTTTAGGCATGTTATAATGTTTTTACAAATACCACTAAATTCATCTCTTTAAAACAGGCGAAATTGGAGTCTTACACACTTAAGACTCAAATGAGAGAAAAAACACACTGTCAAATGTATGGTAATATGTCTAACTACATTTTGTAAAGAAAATGGACTTATGACCCTGTCACTCCAAGGCAGCGATATGGCAAATGTTTGTGCAGACTGAAAGGGTTCAAAGTAAAGTTGTTTTTCTTAAGCCTTTCAATCCTGTCATAGCAGGATTATCTCAGCATTTAAGTAGCTGCCTGATTTTGATGAGAAGTTTTGTGGGTCGAAATCTGAAATTTGGAAATTTGGCCCGGACAACGGCATTCAGCCTACTCTTTCATCGATTTTGAACTGCCAAGGATTCTTTAACGTGCATAACGTACACATGGGACCTCCGAAATGTATTCGCCCTTATCCGGAAAGGCTAGACGTTGAACTTCCCTACCCAGAAGAAGCCAGGGGATGGTTGAGTCACTGAAAAAATGCAGGTTTCGATCTTTGTGTCCTTCCATCCCCCAATGGAGGATCCTCGAGTCGATCCTGGCCTCGCCGCTGTGAGTTGTTTACACTCTGAAGCAGAAGCCAAACCACAGAGCCACTGCGCCCCCTCAATGAAAAGTGCTAAAGGATTTGTAGAGGGAAGTGGTGGATCAACGATGGAGAATGGGGCAGGAATGTCAATAGTCCAGAGAAGTTTTGATACGATGGGGACATCATTAATTAAGTTGTTCATTGTGGATTTGTTGTGATTTGTCGTGATAGTTAGTAGTTCAGTTAAGATATTGAATGAGGCTGAAGGGTTGATGGCGAGTTCCATGGATAATGGGTGATTCAGATTGATTGTTTCATTTCTGTTTTGTGAATCCTTTTAAGAAAGAAGACTTTTTATTTTAGGTTTGTTCAAAGAAAACCTTTATTTGGAAAGGTAGTTTCAAAAACATTTTCTGAGATTTTCTTTTCTCTTTATTTGTGTTGTTTGTAGTAAACAAGATTAGTAAAATTAATATCAAACTTTTTATCTCACCATATGGACTAATCTAATTATATGGTTTAGTTTCATGGATATTATATTCTATTTTCTCTATAATTCCAACAAATTCTTTATTAGCTAAGCGAGGTAGCAGCGCCAGTGATCACGGAGTCTGCACTTTGGCTTAAATCTTTTGCAATAATACAGACAAAATATGGCATGAGCTCTGAACAATACATACAGACCTTCACAATATCAACTAAAAGAGAGAGAGAAAGAGAGAGAGAGAATATCAAAAATAATAAGCCATTCAGAATAGAACAGTGATTAAAACATACACAAACACACACACAAGCATGCTCGCACACACACACACATACACACACACACTGGAGCAACACTTAATACGAGGATATGGTTCACATCTTCTCTTATTATCTACACCTACAAGTTCACATCAGTGTATAAACTAAAAATACCCAGAATGTACCTGTCAACAGCCAAAACCATTACATTACGGCCTCTCCTCATACTCTGCTTTATCTGTTTTTTCCTCCACACGCCCCCACTCCATACTTTTTTATATGATATATATTTATTCGCCAATATTCTAGCATCAGCTCCGAAAAACTATCCGCATCATCCCTATCACAACCACATAGCAACAGAAATAACATCAAATAACAGCAACAGCAATCCCAAACAATTGAGCACGATTTACGATCTCTGCATACACTCGAATTTCATTTCTTGCTTAAATTATTGTACTCACCCTTCTCATCGCCAGCACGCCATACATGCATACAAAATCAAATCAAACATATCTCGTCCAGTGAACAATTTTATTTTTCCTGGTAAAGTGAAGGGTTCGTCTCGGGCATTAGTGAGGGTGTAATATATCTCGGAACTGGCCCGGGCCAGCCCTTTTCTGCGCAGTTGGAGCTCGATCTTATGCAGATGGAAAACGCTCGGGACGGGCCGCTCATCACTTACGCTCTCAGAATGATAGCCCAACGTATGAAGAAAAAACACTGGAAAATATTCCGGTTGGAGAACAATTTTTATTCTTCTTCCTTCTCTGAGTAAACGAAATATCTTTCTCCCGTAAAACCCACCTCTTTCAACCCATTACAGCCTTTCTTTTTGTTTGTTTGTTTAAAGAAATATTCCGTGATAAACAGCAGGATATTATAGGACGGATCAATGACGCTAAATGGGACGAGATGAAAGCAGCAAAACTGCAGCGCTGATAACTCTTTGGATATATAATAATACCATAAATCTTCGGGTTATAATAATTCTTTTGGATTGATAGCGGGGAAGGGGGAGTTCATGGTAGACAAAAACAGATTATGATCATACAATGGCCAGTGTTTAGGGATAACCTAGAGCTCTCATATAAGGCTAAGCCAGCAGGAGAAAGAAAGCGAATAAACAAATTTCTCCACATATCCACAATTTTGTCACAATATATTCCGATCCAAGTCGATGGTCAGGCAGATCTAAAAATAGCGACAATATTATTATTCTGCTTTGAAAATATAAAAGGAAAAGAGGCTCATACACTTCCGAATTACGACTGCTCTTTGTGAATCATTATTGCTCCTTATTTGATACGATCTATGACAAAAGTAAGCCCGACGCCTCCAGAGATATGGCAATGCATTTATCAAATAAGGAGAGTCCAATGATGTGCAATAACAGTTCCCTCTAGACCTGGTCGTTATTCTAGAAGAGACGTCTTTTATGAACGATAAGATGCAAGCCCTCCAGTTTCCAGAGACAAACAAGACCCTGTACATTGTTGTTCAATATGACTTAGCGATCCAAGTCAACGCCTCAGTATTTTGTTTGCTCTCTTTGTTTGTATATTTGTTTGAGCCCAAGCTATTGTAGCGAATGCTTCTTTTTACTTGGTCTGGGGTATTCATTAATGCTTGTGGGGAATGTTACATGGCTAATAATAATACGTTAATAAATGAATGATAAAAAAAGTCACAAGAGAACTGATAATGCTAGTGCTTTATAATGCAACAATCTTTCAGGTCCAAGTGGTACGGACTTTATCAAAGTCATAGCTTACAGGCGGGCTCTGTTGGATCTGTGCGTTGCCAGTGCGTATTGGGATTGTCTTTTGCTCCGCCAACCCATTCATGTCCGGACATGGAACTACATGTAATACTTAGGCGTAAGAGCCTATTTCTTTTGAGGTCATACGTCCTTAAGATCTACAGTCTGTTTTCAATACTGTCGTCACTGCTCCACGATAATGGCATAAGACATTTTCAACACTCCTGAGATATTGTGGAAAAACCAACAACAACAACAACAGCCTATAGCACAAGTTATTTGTTGATTTATATCATTATAAAGCTATGAACAAATACACAATTCTATGACTATTTCTTTTTCACTGACGTTATCTGATACCCCTAATCCTCGGGAGTGCTATGAGACATCATTTGTATTTTGGCAGATTACTGTCGCTGAAAAATAACAATGTTAGGATGTCCAAACTACTGATATTAGTATATATATGTATATAAGGAGAAATGTACATATATATAAATAGTTATAACAGCGGAATTGAGGATCTCTTATGCCACAAGCATAATAAGGCAATGCCAATAAGCAAAATTACACGATAGACGCCTGGTCAATACTCCCCTGTTAACCAATTGCATGGACGGGTCATATATTAAAACCCTATCTTTTCGTCCGTGGCTCCCGAGGATTGAGATCTCTTTGTCAGATGGTCCCTACTGCGTCTAGTAATTTTGCCGGGATTCCTGTCTTTCCAGTGGGAATTAGCTGGCCGACGTCATTTTTCCAGACCATCTTGGTGTGAAAGATAACGAATTCACAATGTCATGGTTTTTCCGTGATTAAGCACCCACTGCGCCAAGGCGGACGTCATTACCAAGCGTGTCAAAAGAATGATTTGGTTCTTCCCCAGCTCAAAGTTTTGGAGAAGCCACGTTGATTGGTTTGACCGTACACAGAGATTTCAGCCCTATGCTCTCTCTTCATTCTTATATTCTCTCTTATGATCTCTTTATGATGAAGTATGTTGCAAGCCGGATTACCCTGAGATTGTATTCTAGACGTCTTTCAGCTCATAAGGGTATTTCACATGTATGTTTTGTTGTTACAGTGACTAACCCCCCCCCCCCCCTCCTGCCCTCCTTCAATCAGGGTAAAGGATAATTTTTCATTCAGGAATTCATGACAGAGATGGAATTCAGTTGTTTTTAAGGGAAGGGAGGGTGGGGGGGGGGGGGGGGGGAGGGGAACCCCTGAAATGTTTTTTTTTTTAAAAAAAAATCGATTTTGGGTTTTTGTCTTTCTTTAGAAGTGCTGCCTTTTCTGAATTAAACAGTAGTATGAGAAAGTGGATTATGTTCATTCTAGTGTGTTTAACCCATTCAATGGATGCATTGGTCTACTGTCAACCAGGATTTGGCTTCCTCTTATTGCTATATACAATGCTAGAGCACCACCTTATGACCGGATGCACACGAAAGGATGCAGAAAAGAACTTCTAGCAATATCTTGAGCCCCAGTGCCAAGGATGAACATTGGGTGACCCGCTCTGAGAAGAAGTAGACTCAAGACACATAAAATATCAGTGTAAGCTTTCACCAGATGTTTTAAAATGAACCTCTGTCTCCTATAAAAAGTGAAATTCCTGTTTATTTCTGCTGCTTCAGAGTTGTGGACTGTTTGCCATTGTAAAGGTCAAGACACTTTTTGGTTTTGACAGAGAAAAATGTGGAGGATGCATAAACTCTCAAGAACCCCGAAGTGACTCTATGGGAGCTCTTACAGTGATACAGGATTGGGTGCAAAATTCGAGGAAAGATATGATCAGAAAGCCAGGGTGAAAAAATACAAAACTACTGGATAGAGAGCTCCATGTCAAATTTTCCCTTAAAAAAAACACACACACAAACAAACAAACAAAAAACGTTTAAGGCTTTTTTCTCAAAACCTGAATTTTGGTCACTATTTTGCTATCTACTTTTTTTTTTATTTCTGACCAATTCTAATCAAATTTAGCAAACATCATTTTCACAAGATGAAAAAAAAAGTACATTTTAAGCGTCCTATTCTGTTTCTACATTTAGGAGAAAAATAGGTTTTTGTTGTGAAAATGAGCGAAATGTAAATTTTACTATAAGACATTTTCAACAGTTTTCACAAAATATCATTTTGCATACGAAGAACTGAAATATAGTTTCATAATATGGCACATAATATTATGTACTTTTCAGGCAATGTACCAAACAACAAGTTAACCAAGTTTCATCTAGTTCGATTGATATTTGGGAGAGAATATAGATTTCAATGATATCGAATTCAGAGGAGACAAAATCCAAAATGGTGATATTGCCATGACAACCGTTAGAGCTAGTCAGTTATTATTTTTTTTTTTCACTTTATCCTGTAACTTGAACATGCAAAATTTAATGTTTACCTCCTATTATGACCATAATAATAAAAATAAAATCACCCCCCGGACGCACTCCCCCCTCCCCCCCCCCCTTTCCTTTCTCTTTAAGGAGATAACCTGTGCTGAAATCCTAATCCCTTCCCTCCCTCTTTCGTCCTTCCCCTTAGTATGCCAGCTTTGTGCAAACAAACGAAAATCATTTTTTTAAAAAAAGGGTTGTTTGGGTGAGAGATTTGACACTTTGCTGTATAAACTCAAAATTATGGTAATATGTGAATCAATGTTGATGGCGCTGGTGGAGATAAACTCAAAACAACAACAACAAAAAAGTTAATCACGTGAACTTTACGGTGAACACTGATGTGAACTATAAGTGCACAGAGGATAAAGTATTTGGAAACATAATAAAAATGAACAATAAAAGAAATATATCAGATGTTCCATCGAATTAAAGAAAACATTGATAAATCTGATTTAAATCTAATTATTATACTGACATTCTCAAACCTACTGAAATGCGTCCTTTAATAGCGCTCGTGGAATGATTACTTCGTTTGTATTGAGCTTGTCCATCTACAACCACGAAGCCTTGGGATGAAGATGATGACGGGCATTTCGACAAATCGATTGAATTGTGACTAAGCTTTAATATGAAATCAGATCACGTAAAACAGTCGGACCTAACCCTATGGGCAAATAAAGGCTCCTATTTGCAATAAATGTATAATAAAATATATAGTCTACACTTGATATATATATATATAAAATTTTTAAAAAGTATAATTTGTCTCTTTTTGTAAATTCCCGAGTGATTTAATAGCTCTCGAGGAGATTGCGCACATAAGAAAGCTTCTAAACAGCAGACCTTAATAACGTCAGTGTTTCAGATATGAAAAGATTTATGGAATCCGAGACCCTGAAGCTCTAAAGAAATCGATAGACTTGGTACATACATCAGATCTGCTGAGACATGAAGACAAAGCACCACAGTACCTTCTAATAATCGATAAATCTTATTAGTTCCTGAGAATGGCGAAAGGTTTGGATTTCAGTCAGATCTATATACAGGTTTTGCCTTTACTGTTTTATCATTTCTTTCATAGGAGCCCAGCATGTGAAACCCTGTTACCTTGCAGGTGGCATGGACACCACTGAAAACGCTTGTTTTAACAACTTTCTCCAACTCTGTAGGTCCCGGATCTGGATTTGGCTTGAGTCGAAGCTGGTTCAATACTGTCTACCCATTTTTCTTTCGTAGCCTCATAATTCTTGTTTCTTTCATTGTTCCTGTGAAGATTATACGCCTTTTATATTTTACAGGACTACACACTAAACGCGTCTTGACAAGGCAAACTGGTGATTATCAAGTGCATGTCAGTGATGGTGATTCAATGGTTGAAAATGAAAAAAAAATCCTGGGCTTTGCAGTTTTGATTTAGGCCATGATCGAGCTTAACAGATTTTATTCTGGACACATTTCTGTGATTGGGACTGTTTCGAAAGAATAAGGAGATTAAGTATGTCATAGATTTGAAATGCTGATTAACGATAAATCCAGCAACTTTGTGAAAGTGCATAAAACTATGGTAACTTGGATATTTGAGACACCATAAAAATAGTTGCGTTTTTTTGTCCCGGTACCTCTTTAGGCTTTGATTAGACAAACGGAACTACAGGCTTCGCTCAGATATGTCAAGCAATATTATCACATGCTCTTCAGTTATCTTTATAACTCATTAGCTTTCAGCTACTTTAATCTCTAATATCCCCTCAAGATCCTCATTACCGATGAGCAGGCCTGGACTTGAAGTCTGGCACTCGATCCATGTCTTGGTCTAGTCGGATAAATCTTACCAAGCCAAACTGTTGCCTATTACAATTCCCTATGCCCATGCTATGCAAGACGGACTCGATTATAGACTGCGTTATGTCTTTTTTCCTGAGACAAACTACTGAGTTCGATGATGAGTACAACCTCTGAGTTATCATATTAATTTTGGTTTTGGAAGTTTCCGACATGCTCTCTGGTAGACAGCGAGATCAGCTTCACAACCACAGCTTCTCTGCATTCACCGCAGCCAAACAACCATTGCCTTGATTGACTATGTATTCCTTCATGAGTCTTGATGTCATAATTGTGCATTTTTTGTTCTACAGTTGCCTTTGATCTGCATGGAACGTCAAAATGGTCACAATGGAACGCCATTGGTGTCTATCAAGAGCGTTCACTTTCTAGCTAGAGTCTCCCATGTCATAGGTTGTCAGTGGTACTTGAACACTGTCTAATATAAAAAAAGCACACTGAAAAAAAAGTAAAGAAAAAAAGAGAAAACTGAAAAACCCTTGATTATTTATTTCTTACCCATGTATTTTGAAGCCCCTTTTGATACTCCATCACTGATAACATTGTATTAGATCGGTCTCCTAGTATTACTACAGCGAGTAAATGATTAACGGTTATGAGTATTGACTGAACTACGGACTGTTAAGAAGAGATATTGCCAAACTGTTTTGCCTGAAATGTATAAGACTTTAACAGAATACCAGTACATATGAAGTTGTATCTTACTGATGTATGAATCTATTGGAAAGTGTGAGATAGATTGAGGGCACACGGCTTGTATAAGCGGTTCAAACTTTATTATAGTTTGAAAGTATAAAACAATATTGAATGTCAATCAATGGACAGAAATATGCATGAAACTCTAGGCCTTTACTGATCTTTACTAGACTGGACCCTTCCCTTAGAGATTATGGTATGTGGATGGTGACATTTTTTATCCGGTTTATGTTTTCTTTCGTCTTTCAACTTCTTGCTGGTGGTTATCTCGATTGATGTTACATCTGGTGAACAGCGGTTTTCAAAATATCCAACTGGATTTCATGAATATATCGAATTAATTAAACATTTTGAGAAATTCATTTAAACGCAGTGTCTACCGATTCAAAACACTTATCTCTCAAGACCACAAAGAATTCGGCGTGGCATATATTTGTTGAGTCTGAAGTTATTTCTGAACACAACAATACTATAACCTCTTGAATATCTCCGACTGTCCGCAGGCTTTAGTCCAGTGAATGCTCCCTGTCATCAATCATTCACTGGCTGCAGGAATGTTGGGCTATCGATTGCATTTGCACAATGTTATATATCAGAACAAGAAGATATCTCCAGAAGTCCAAACATGCCGCTCTTCACCATTTCATTTCTCTGGTGCAGCTAGACATTTCTTACTTCATGAGTGAGTGCCATAGTACGTTATTTCCTCTCTGACGTCGACAATTCATGAAATGATCGTTCTAGAACCAAATGAGCAGACTGAATGTTTGACAGACACATTTAAAACTCCAAGTATTCCCCTGAAAACATATCTTGGCTCAATGGAGCTTCGTTTAAATGCCTTTTCTTGTATACTTGCAATTTCTCTGGCAGCATACAGGGGCCCAAATCTCCCCATGAGTTGGCAACACAGTAGAAGAACAAGGATTCACAGATTAGGGAGATCCTAATGGTATGAGAAGCTATAAATATTAATGGCACTTTAAACAGCCATGTATCGTCTTGGGCATCTGTAAATTTCTCAAGCTTTGCAAACAATGAGTTATCAAAAGAGACTTTTTGATATTGAAGGTAAATGTCCCTCTTGCAAAAGAGATTACTATCATAATTTATAACTTAAAGATCTTTTCGTTGAAAGATTAAAACTATTCACAAACATCAAATGCACCGAGGATTTACTTCATCGAGACCCTTTTCGTTACAGGATTAAAATATTTTAGTACCAGCTTTTCAGATGTACTTTGAATTTACATCATTGAAATCTCTCTCATGTAAGGTTAAAACTGGCCAAGATTACCCCTTCACATGCAGTTATGAATTATTTCATCTTTTTAAAGCCACAATCTTCCATTCAAATAGACGAAATATTATCAGTATGAGCAAATACTTGGCAGTCACAATGTCAAACAGCACCATCTCACCAGCTGAAGGAAGGCACCGGTAGACATACATTGGTTAATGTATAAGTATATATGTATGAAGGGAAGGAGAAAGAAATCAGAAACCAAGCCGGTGCAGAGAAAGAAAGAAAGAAGAAAGAAAGAAAAAAAGGAAAAATATAAGCACGGAGAAAAGAGAGATAATATTATACGTTAAAGAATGTAAAAAAAAAAAAAAAAAGTATGACAGTTCAAGAGGTCAGATAGATTTGTAACGGTGCCTTGTCAGATTTTTAAAAAAGTACGGAAAGGGAAAGGGCAAACAGAGGGAATGACAATCACTATGATTCGTAGAGAAACAGACTAATAGACACACAGAATAAAGTGATAGGCCCTATCGGGTCCTCCATTGAACAAGAATGATCATGCAGTCTTCTCCCTACCAAGGCGTATTTCTCACTCACGCTGAACTAATAGCCTGCAGCAGGATCGTCTCTCGGTATCTGATAGATAGATAGATAGATAGATAGATAGATAGATAGATAGATAGATAGATAGATAGATAGATAGATAGATAG
>JBCEWB010988741.1:0-15137 GCA_039654565.1 Peronia peronii | reverse complement strand
ATCTATCTATCTATCTATCTATCTATCTATCTATCTATCTATCTATCTATCTATCTATCTATCTATCTATCTTCTGTCTGTCTGTCTGTCTGTCTGTCTGCCTGCCTATCCATCTGACTTGAACGCCCTGCCATCCACCGTTCCTTCCATCTGTCCTTCGTTCGGCTAAGAGTAAATCTGTATGTCTGTCTCTCTGCCATATCACTATCTTTAACCATCGTGCTTTTCATTTTTTAAATAATCGGTTGCTCTATCATGATATTTACGGTATGGTTTGTACAGCAAATGTGAATATGTTTAACTCAGTCAGTCTGTTCCTTATGAAATTGATTATTGCTAAAGTTTTCCTGCAATGAGATGAAAGAGTCCGTTACACAGAGTTCGGCCAGTCAGATTAGGCCGATTCGAACAGAGAAATCTGGAGTTGAATGTTATAAAGATGGTCTGATATCGATTCGTGTATGTTGCAGAGCTTGAAACAGCATTCATCTCTGAAGAAGAATATATTGCTTCTATAGGGCAGATTGTAAGTAGATCTATATCAGGATATTCTGCGATGAAATACTACATAGAATTATGTGCTAAACTGTACATTTGTGTCCATTTTTCTCCTGATCTTAACTGGTGCTGAGGTGTCACCTTTGTCACTTCAATGTGCTTCATTGGCTACAGTCAAGCTAGTCAAAACTTCTTTCACTCTATGAACATGTATGAATGAAAGTTTTGTATCATAGTGATAAGTGAATTAATTGGAAAATCGATATACAACTCATTTTGACTAGCTGCGAAACCAGTATTATCTTTCGTGCACTCGACTATTTCCATACTCGCTATCTCTGTCCTAACTGCCTACGTAACTTTCGTAGAATCATCCCGTAGAAACCTATCAGATCATGTCTATTGAAAGTGAAAATTACCGAAGTATTCAGAGGGCTTGGCCATGGTGCATGCAAGTGGATTCATAAGCACACAGTGCCCACCTATCACTGACGATTGCGTAGGGAAGACAGGAAATTGGATGCATGAGCACCACAAAGCCTGTCTATGACTATGACGTTATATAACGTCATAGTCATAAATAAAAAATATCCCGTTAGGGCTGGGATTAAGATTAGAACTGAGGATAGGGTTAGGAATTAGAGTTGAGAGTTAGGGTTGGAGTTACGGCAGAGTAATTCACATGAAATATGGTGCCGGTTCATCCCCGAGTGATCTGTCTATCCGCAGTCATGGTGCAATATGCTTTCCAGTACAAATCCTCTCAAATTATCATTCATTGTAGACATAATCAGAATGAACTTATATCCCAATAGAATCTAGATGTTTTAACCTCCTCTTTTCTTGAATCTGTTCTTAAGTATGCTTGTCAAACAAACACATTTCATAATTACATACTTTTTTTTTTTCTCAGCCTGGTTGTAATTCAGACTTCTGAAAAAGATGGCCCCAGTAGAAGACGTTTGTACATTTGTTTGTTTTTTGTTTGTTTGTTTTAATGCCAACGTTTATAATTGCAACCGAGGCAAACTCAAAACGAAAGTGACCCACATTTGACAATTATCTCGGAAACCCAAGAAGATAAATGTTGTTCTGTCAAGGATATTACCATTTCATTCTGTGTTATGGGCCTTTTGTTGTAGGTCTTACTCCGGTTGGGGATTATAGTACAATGTAAGACGGAGATAATATAGTGTCAGATTGTCAATAAAGAAAGGAAACAAAATGTCACATAATTTATTTGTAGATGCACGCTAGATGCATAGTAGTCATTGAAGTATATCCTGGCCCATGAAAACGTTTTGTAACATTACATTTTTTTATTTTTTTTTTTTTTAAGGAAGAGAGGAGGCTGGAAAAAAAAAAAAGAAGAAGAAAGGAAGATGGGAAAGAAGAAAGATAGAAAGAGTGAAGAAAGAAATCCAGATAGAAAGCAAGGGAGAAAGAAAAAAGAAAGAAAGACAAAAAGGAAGTAAGGAAGAGAGAAAGAAAGAACGAACAAACGAAAGAAAGAAAGATTTGCACTGCTAGCGTGTGATCTCAGACGAAAAATGAGATGTCATAATGTTCCTGAAGACAATCTATTCATGGTGTCTTAACCCTTGTTGACGTGGATCTGGCAATGGATAACTTCGTGCAGATTAGGCTGACCACTGTGACCAGCCGGTAAGAATAGCTCGCACCTGTGCAAAAATAGCAAACATTGGCTGCAAGACAAGAAACAAAAGACAAGAATGATAGAGAGACAGTGGAAAGGAAAAGAATAGAAAGAAAGAGTGACTAGAAAGAGGGAAAGAAAAGAAGAAAGAAAGACGATTCAAAATTCCATGATCTCAAACAGTCTGGTTGTCAGACAGGAGCTGTCTCCAATAAACACCAGTTGTAAGAGGGGCTATTGTGAGAGAAACCGCACATTGAAAGGCTGAATACTATGTATATATTAATACACATATATCTATATCACAAGTAGCCTATGTGATCTTAAGCGTCACTTTTTAGGGCTGCCCCTACCTCCCCCACAACGACTGATATAATATCGCACCCTGAGATTAGAAACGCCCTATCTTCATTAATGATTTTTATCTCCCCTCTTGAGAAAGGAAGTCTCCAAAATTCAACATTCAGCTGGGCTTTACAGATTTCGTTTCTGTCCTCAGCAGTAATGCACTTTATATCTGGCAAAATAACGAAGTCGTTGTAGCTCAGTGATAACTACAGAGCGAAGTATAGATAAATATTACTTTGAGGTGCATGAAAAAGTTAAGAATGATCAAAAGTGTAGAAAGAGCTTTTTCTACCCTGGCAGCTGCCGGCACTGGCGGTTCTGACAATGTCTGACGTATGCCGACAGAAGCGGTTTTGGCTGAATTTTCTTTTTGTTCACAATTGCATGAGCCTTGTCAGCGATTAATGAATGGTTCTAGCTATCTTATTAAATTTGAAATTACTTAGTTTTCAGCGACGCTATTTGGTAAAGTATAACTGAAATAAAGTGAGAAAAAAATAAAACAAATTGTATTAATTTAAATAAAATAAATTAAATTAGAATACAGGAGGATATCTATTAACTTCTAGTTCTTGGGAATGGACAAATTCGCTTCAACAATTTTTTTATATTTTTTTTTGCGTTTTGTCAGCAACGATCGAAACATGGGTACATGGGGCTAATGTTTGCCGATGTCTGATCAAGCATGAAGCCAATAGAGGCTTATGACCCTAAGCCTTTTAACCTTTCCTCAAGACCCGGGCCGTGTCTACACTACACTATAGTGTCAATCTTTCATCTATTTGCCCTTCCAGACCCTTAGGTACAGATCGGCGCCTTTGCTAACCAGCCCACTTATAGGCCATAATTTGTGTTAGGTGTCACTCGAACTTTCTGTAATATTGTGATTTAGTTTGTAAGTCTGCGTGGAAGAAGAAATAAGAGGTGAAAAAAGACTTAACCCCAACAAGACTATTATTTGTTTATGCCTCACCGCGTGTCCTAATAGGCAGACTTATTACTCATGTGAGATGTAGATTCCAGGCTCTTCTCCCTCGGGTTCCTCCCTGTCTCTCAGTTTTCACCTCGAGCCCTTTTTCAGAACAGAAAATGATATGATAGCCAGTACACAGTCGGAGTATAAAATGTTACGCTGAGTCAGGCTAACTTATTGGTAGTTTTGAGTCTCAGAGACCACGGGTAGACCTTTCGCCTCAAGCCTTTTTGGCTGTCTCCTTGTCTCAGTCTGCTTGACAAGTGACTCCCCAAATTGGGAAAAAGCTTTGCTGCACAACCTGCCTCCAACCCAAGCACACCGAGGCTTTGATTTCCCAAACTGATGTCAAATTCCGAGACCTTTAGCTCCATTTGTGGGATGTCAAAATGAAAAACGCAAAATCTAAAAAAAAAACTCACATGTGAAAATGAGTAAGGGTACAGATATTTAGAAAAAAAAAAAATAAAATAACCATTCGGTTCAACTGACAGCCCTGCGTGTATATGCCCAGCACTGTAGTTGTAGGGGAATGTTGTCACCTAAAAAACTATTTCCTCAACGTCAAAGGATCAAATGAATCACGATGCATTAAGAGAGAAACATCCTCCAGTATGTGGCCTATAACAGTCAAGCGACAGTCTCACACATACCTTCAGATTCCACCGACTTCAGAGATGCTCGAGACAGACACTTTTGAGTCGCTCTTTGAAGGATCTATTTGGCAGAACAAAGCCACAGGCCATCCAGAGCTTTCTACGCCAGGTTGGTCTGTATGCCAGAATATAACATTACCACCAAAATAAATAACTTGGTAGGCATGTGGCGATCCACACAGGAAGCGGCATGTTTACTTATATCCGTCCTTTTACAACTCATAAATGCATCATCCATACGGTGTAGTGCTTATATAGATCTAAGTACTTGATCAGCCTTTTTGACGTGTAAACGTATCTTACCGTGTATGGCACAATATAGCCGTGAACGTGCTGATGTGCTGTGAAATCCTAACACAAACAACAACAGACGAATCATGATGCCTAAGCAGACTCAAGTTCACATAGGCCTGAAACTGCTCATAAATCGCTGGAGTTTTAGAAATCACAGACAGATTCAAGTCCACATAGCTGTAGATCGGCTTATGAATGACTGTATTTCCTGAAATCACATTCATCGAAGCGTTCACACTTATTATTTTTTATAGTAGAGAGAGTATTGTTGTTTTCCAAGCCCAACACGCGAATATACCAGTGTATGCTTCTCAAACAGAATTCAGTAATTCAAAAAATGAAACAGTACTGACATGCCACTTTAGATAACGATGAACGACCGTATCATAACAGGAATGGCTTAACCCATGTTTTACAGAGTGCCCGGGTGGCAGAGATAGATAGCATGTCAGACAGTTTTGACACTGAGAAATATTGTTACGTGTTTTGACATGTATTTGGATTGTTAGGAGAATAAAATACTCCATGACTGTGCACTATGCAGTACCCCTGACTGAACAGATATAATTATTTAGTTAGTTATAATACGTCTTTCAACCCCCTTGATGGTGGTTATCTCGATATATAATTATTAACATTCAGTTTTGCACTGAGGAAAGACATCTTTCAATAACATGCCGTGCCTTTATAATAGTCCATCTTGGCTACCACTGTAGGGATAAATTAACATGTCAACTTTGAATGGAAGGCTCAAATAATATTGTTTGGAGTACCATGGCGCTCTCTGCGCAACCATTATAACAGAGATAATTTAACTAGCATGCCTGTACAGAGATGATTTAACTAGCATGCCTGCTTTTATTATTTTTTTTTTTCAAATATTTGTGATGACCTGTCTGTATTGCATACTATAATTTCATGCAAATGAAATGGCATGGCAACTTTGGTTTCAGGGATAACATGGATATATCTCAGGTGATTAACCCTCAGTGTACAGGTACACTGGTTTGGCAGTGTGCAAATCAGTATACATGTGTTTGCAATGTTATACCTTCACCACACATGAACACTGATCATTATGCAGATTATAAGTAGCACGTTAGTATTGACATTGATAAAATTTTAAGCATGGTACTTTGGATTGCAAATACAGTATGTATCATACAGCGCTGGTACCGTATGGTTATCTTGTTTTATCTTACTTACCATATGAATATCTTTTTGTGTGTGTGTTTGTGGGGTTTTTTTTTAGGTTTAAGCTATCTTGCTTGAGTTAATTTTATCTTCATATTTTATACAGAGTGGCGGGAAATGCGGCTTACATCATCGGCACACTGGCAGAATCGGAGCTTGGTTGCTACAGAATTCTATCACTTGCCAAGGGGCGTCACCCCGAGAGCAGGAAAATTCTGAGTGACCTCACACGCATGCTGACCTTTGATGATCCTGAGAGTGTAATGAATGCGGCGGGAACTATGGGAACCTTGGTAATAGGCATAGGCTGATTTGGATTAAAGTTTGACTGAACATTGTTTTAGTTGTTTGTTTTGTTGTTTTGTTTTGTTTTGTTTTCTCCCACTCAGACGATTGCTTCCACCTGCAATTCACAGACATGTAAAAAAAATAAATAAAAAAGAACCACTATTACACTTCTGTTTATTTTAAGTATATGCAACAATGGATTCTGAACTGGATAAACGTTAACACAAAATTCATGGTGATTAGAATATTTATCTCTTGAGTATGCCTACATTTATATCAGAATTTCCTTGGCCATGTTTATAGTACATGAAATAAGAGGAAAAGTGACAGTCATCTGCCTAAGGCTTATTCAAGACTAGTTTACTTGATCAGTCTCACTTGTCCTGCAAGGAAGCAATTTGAATCACTACAGCAAAATAGTTCATTATTCAAACTTCTATTGTCTCAAGAATGACATCCATTGCTATCGCCATTTATATTCAGTGAAACTTTTCCAAATGTCTGAAGTGGTGCTGAAAAATCACTCAAAACAGTTCATTGTTAAATTTATATCCATTAGGCTGAACTTTTCTTTCAATAGTGATAAGACAGTTTCATCATTCATTAACAGAGTCATTAAAAAGAGTTATGAAATACATTTCACAGTTGGAATTCAGCCGCAAATTATATTTATTCCTTTTGCACGAGCATTTTCAGTGTGGTAGTATATATTCCATTTGGATTCCTGAGGTTTTAGGATTCGTTTTGCTTTGCTTTCTTGTCTAGGGCTATATCTACGTATGTTGTCCCAAACTTTTGCCATTCTGAAATTCCTACTCAGTCCTGCCACTATGAAAGGCCCTGAACACTTCCAGCATAAGTAATATGGCAGATCCACCATTTGTCACTATGACTGTGGCCTATAAGTTCCTGTCCAAATCTGTTGTCAGGCCGAGAGTGCAGAGGGAAGGGAATGGATGTTGTCTGAGCCCTGTATTGAGTCCATGGTAGATCATGTGACTATCTTGCTGCACGTGGACAACTTGTGGACAGCCAGCAATGCAGCACTGGTGCTTGCCAGGTAAGTAGGTCAAAGTGAGGGACAAAAAATCTGTCTCCAGAAACACAAATCCATGAAATATGTACAATGAAATATTCATTGAATGCATGTTTTATATGTGTTAGTATGTGTAAGTTTCTGTGTATTTCATGAAAGCACAGTCCTCCCTAAACTTGGGAACATCTTAAGTTTTTGATGGTAGTTCTTTGTCACATTGGCAGGTCTACAATGGATGATTTCAGGCTTCTCTGCTCTGTGGAGAACTAGCAGATTCATCTTGAAAACAGTACATGCTCAAAGCTTTCAAATACCATAGCAAAACCTTCCTTCTGGTCACAACTAGTTAGCCATATTTCATGATGCTAAGACATAGCATTCTTTCTCATTCTGCCTCCAGGTTGTGTATCTCTGAGGAGGGCTGTACCAGCATTCTCAAGCACTCACACTCTCACAACATTCTGACCAGACTAATCCTAGCCCTGGGAGTGGATGAAGCAGGTTAGGTTAATATGAAATAAAAAAAAAATATGGAATAATGAGAATAAAATGACTCATATTCTACAGTTCTTTAAAACCAATATTTTAAAATGACAGGCTCAGTATTTGTTGACCCTATGGGATCATGAGGGGAATTGTTGTAGAAATATTATATCGCTGAACAATCTACAGAAATTAATGTTTTAGGGCAGTACAATGTATTATGCATAAACTAAATTCACTCCAAATAACAATCTTATCTATGAAATAAATCAGCATTTCACTTGATACATTGACATTGTAATAGGAACCACCTTCCCTCCCCCCCCCCCTACACACACATACAAAAATAATGTGAAACAATGGCAGTGTGAACCAGAGGACAATGCAGCCGAATGTGTTTTTTTCCATCCCCAGGGCGGGGTATGAATGCAGCCTTTGCCATTGGTCGCCTCTGTGACATGGACTCTGGGAGAGAGCGACTTCTCAGTCTTCCAGACTCTGAGAAAATGGTAAGTGGCATTAACGCAGTGATATGGCAAAAGAACCAGTGGACCAGCTTCGCTTAAGTTAAGACAGCTCTATAGGCTATATAGCACATCAAATGCGTCTGGTGGTAGGATAAACATGTTACGTTTCCATTCTAGATTTATTGTATTATTATAAAAGTTAAATACTTTTCTAACGATTTCATACATGTATTCTTTTTACTTTTTGTCTGCTAGATTTGTAAAAAAAAAAATGGATGCCTGTACATTATTTCTAGATATCATCCTTGGCCAAAATGCTGAGTTGTGAAGATACTGGAGCCAGCAAGAATGCTTGCTTTGCTCTCAGTTGCCTAGCAACCAACCTTGAAGGTCATGGTCGGCTGCTGAACAATGCTCACTCTGAGGAAGTACTGAAGACATTGCTGCAACTTCTTAATGCTGAAGACTCAGAGACTGGCTGGTTTGCTGCTATGTAAGTTGTTTGCTCACACATGTCCAGACTTTGACTGACTGATTGACTGATGAGTCACTGAGTGGCCGACTGATTGACTGACTGAACAACTGATGAACGGTTAGCTACTACATGAATGATTGATTAGTGATTGGTTGACTGATTAATTGAGTAATTGATGAGTGGCTGTCTGACTGATTGGATTACTGAGTGACCAGCCATTGACAGATTCTGTCCTTTCTAGTCTCATATACCCAGTCCTGTTAGGTCAGAATAGCAGTTCACCTCATGTTTAAAAGCTGTTCAGTGTGTAAATTGAGATATATTTGTACTCGCTTTTCTTCATCAGGACCCTCAGAACTTTAGCCAGTCAGCCAAAAGGATGTCTCAGACTCAGAGAATTTCCACATGTGCACCCAACTTTAAGGGTGAGTTTCTGTTCTGAATATCTGTCTATTTTATGTGATTTCTGGGATTGAAATTTTTAATGTGCAAAGAGATTAATATTGAAAAGGACAAATCATTTCAGAATTCATCAGTGACTCATATTTATTGCCCTGACTGATAA
This sequence comes from Peronia peronii, assembly GCA_039654565.1. NCBI lineage: Eukaryota > Metazoa > Mollusca > Gastropoda > Systellommatophora > Onchidiidae > Peronia > Peronia peronii. The sequence continues at coordinate 6,203 of JBCEWB010988741.1, read as the reverse complement.
AAGCTTTGTTCATACTTGGTTTTAATTTTTATGATTCAAAAAGCAAAATATCCATACAGGTTGGTTCACAGTCAAATATGGAAATTGTTGAAAACAAACTGAAGTGCAAATTAATGTCTAAAAGCAAAATAAAGGAAGTGACAAAATATTAATTGTTTTTTATGTTAAACAACTGAAAGTTCATAAGGATGTAGGAAAACTATTGCATATTCATCCATAGCTTAGCTTTTTGCTGATATGATGGCAGCCAATTGTTTAAATGTCCATCTGACAAGAAATATGCTGCCATTGCTTTGGGACCACATGCTTTTACTCAGATGTACCTCATCTTTCTGACCAATAGGCATGAAAAATGAAAAGTCTATTCTTCTGTCAACTATACAGTAGTCACATTTTATAATCTTAATCAAGTCAGTCTGAATTGAAAGAAATTTGAACTGTATGCATTAAGTTTAACAAAACAATTTTTTCAAACCAAACTCTTATTTTCTTGTGTTGTTGTTTTGTTCCATATTATTGTTATTATATTATAAAACCTGTCATATAACAAAAAATACCACAGAAAAAAAACTGTATCTAAGAAATGTATCTCTTTAATTGTTTGCTATGTGAAACAGAAAATTGCACAACGTGAAGATGTAAATCCTGATCTGAAGGAGGAGTTGGTGATTACGTTAGAGATTCTCAAACGTCTGGACCCTCCAGATCCTCCCACTGTGACTGGTAAGAATATGTAATTTACCACAGGCAAGAAAAGAAAATGTTCAGACTTCAGCAGTGCAACTGGCTCTTTCTGTTTACATCACCTCTAAGGTGTGAGCCACAGACCAGAAATTTCCATTCAGCTCTATCATAAGGCAGTCTCATTTTTTCATTCCATCACAAACTGCATCTCTCCCACACTATCATTGCAAAAATCTATTCCAACAGATCGTCTGCTGCCTCATATCTTTTATCTCCTGTGGATTCCATCACAAGCCCTGTATGGTGTTACTAGGTTTTCTCAGTCAATGTTCTATCCGATGTCATCTCCGCCAGCCAAGTTCCTCATTTATAGATGCTTAAGTGATCTGTTTGCACATTTCTTCAACCATGATTTTTTTTTCTGGTTTCTGTAATCTGAAGCTCATCCCTTAATTTTTTAATTTTTTTTTACTGTTAGTTTCAGTGGTTGCATATGGGCTTTATTAATTTGTATATGTACTTTCTTACCAAGGCTACTACTATTACAACACTTACTGCTACTGCTGTTGCTGCTGCCACTGCTGCCGTCAACTGGTTACTTTTGGTACTTACAGCTATCACCACCGCTACCACTACCATCAATACCACTACTAATAATGCTATTGTTAATACTGTTATTATCACTACTACTATCAATACAACCACTGCTACCAGTGTTATCATAACTGCTCTTATCATTGCTATCACCATAACCACTATTATTATTTTATAAAAATGTCTTTAAGACAACTATCTACCGCCAAACTAATCAAATACATTTTAAAAAAAGGAAAAAACTTGATATTGAGCAAATGGATCATCTAGCCACATTTTCAAAATCCTTTTGTTTCTTTGTCATGGCAGTTCCTACTACTATTATTGTTTTTTTTGTAACTGTCATTTATATTATCAGTGTTTCACTTTTTTCTCAGTGATAGGACCTGATATGTGCCATGCCAGCTGGAATCAGGTGACAACCAAAAGTGGCTTTGAAGTCAGATATCAGCTGTTTGAAGGTAAGCATTTTATGTCTCTTGGTCACTGTGAAATTTTGCTTTATCACTAACTCTTATCTCCATCTTAAAGTGAACTTTAACTTGTTCAGCATGTCACATCTTTTGCATCGTGTAAAATTTCACCAGCATTTCACCCCTCTTTCTCAATGTTAAATTCAGGAAACCATATTTTGTTTATTGTTAGTTGGATTTGCATTACTAATACAATGTAAATTACATCACAGCCACAATTTGCAGAGTAATGTTGCAATATTTGTGATGGACTGGAAATGTATCATAAAGTTTCTTGTTGTGAAATTTCCATGTTTGACTTGGACCAGTAAAAAGCCTTAAGATTTTGGTTTCAATGTGACAGAAATAAGACACATGATTCTTAGACTCAGACGATAATTTGTTATGTATTCCAAACATCTCTAAATTGTATGTCTAAATCTATTCAAGTTAAAAACAAATCAGAAAAGAAACAACTGATCATAATCTTCACAGATCGCGATTGCTCAAGGCTATGTTTACAAGATTTATGATATTTTGTAATGACATTCCTAAATTTATTTTAAAAAAAAAAAAAGCCTTTTCACTCACTTTAGAAATCAACTATTTTACTTACACACATTGAGCCTATAATCAATAACTTCATTATTTTCTTTTGTCTTTTGTCTGTTAAAACAATTCTAATGCTAGCATAAGCCAATTATTAAAAGTTCATTAACTATTTTCGTGACATGTTTGTTTTTTTTATATGTAAGATATTGAAATTTCTGAAATAGAGAGTTAAAAATAGTTGTAAAAAGTAGTTGTGTACAAAATAAATAAATAGAATGAAGCAAAACAATAAAGAAGAAAATAAATAATATAAACAGACAGATTTTCAGTAAATATTGAATTCTGACTTATTGGCAACATGATAAAATTGGCCATGCAGCAGATCCACCCAATTTATTTCAAAACAAATTTAGCTAAAGCTAAACAATTTTTCTTCACGCAAAATGTAGAAGAAGGTAAATGATCTGTCATTTCAGTTGAATCTATGTCAAAATTTGTAAATTTTAAAAAATTATTGCTCTCCTATAAAATTTGATGTGTTTGCACTTGGCTGATTTCATCCTGCTACCAGTGACTTGTGCTAGTGAAAATAGATGATGTTTGATTTTTTGAGATAACAGTAAGCTGCAATGCTGCCCCCTGCAGGCAGCAAATGTTTCTACAGTGGTTCCAAGTGCCAGTGTGAGATTGGTTCTCTGTCACCTCACACCACCTACAATTTTAAAGTGAGAGCTGTCACAGAGGGCGATGAAAGTGCCTTTAGTGAAGCTACCACTGTCACTACAGAGGAAGACTGTGAGTCATTGTATCTGGGTGAAGCTTTTAACCATCCATTTTTCGATCGATCGATCAGTTGATTGCATTGATGTACTAAACTAACTAGATCGTGCACTCGCTGGCTGCAATGTGAAACCTGGCTGTGATCAAGTGGCCACGTTGTCTGTAAGGCAAGCTCGCTGGCTCTAGTCCCAGCACTTATACCACGGCTCACACTTCGCACTCATCGGAGAGGACAGACAGCGATAAAACCAGCCATGCAAGTAGTGGCAAAGACAAGGCTAACTAGACTTTTGTTTTTATTTTATTTATTTTTCAGTGGGATTGGGAAGGGCGAATGTATTCTTCTAGATCAAAAGATATCAGAACTGAGAACCTTTTAAAATGGTCAGTCAGCTTATGCAGTAACATACAGTATACATACATAGTATACCAAAAGTAAAGTTGCAGAGTCGACTTCCAGAATTTGGCGTATAGGCTTCTCGTCTTGTGGCTACTATCCACTGCTTCAAGAGATTCTCCTTCGAGAGGAAGGAGGTGAAAAATAATCTGTACCCCTGAAAAGCCTTTCTCTGCTGACAATTTGCAGTACAACTGTTTGACATTTTGCCAGTCTCTTGAAGACTTGGAACATTGAGCAAAATTACGCAAACAAAACATGACTTTCACTTTCACTTTGTATTATTCTTGCACAGACTAAAGGACGGCGGAGAGGAGCACTTTGTCCCATGCCTCTGATAGTCACAGTGGAGTCACTTTCACCACACAATCAGGCCTCTTTTTGCCTTATTTTTTTTATTTAATCCAACTCAATACTATTGGACTTGCTACAGTGGACCGTCCCTTTCCCCACACTTTCCACAGCCAGTCAATCAACAAAAATAACAGCAAGGTGGGCAAGACTGAAATTTCAGTCATGTAGGGCCCCATCTTTTATTTTGACCTTGAAGATGGACCCCAAATTTCTCATTGTTGCTGTTCAAAAAGTCAAAGTCTTTATGACAACTGTCTCTCTCTATCTCTCTTTCTCTCACTGTCTCTCTCACTCTCACTTTGTAACACTGAACTTAGTAAAGTATGAGTGAGGATGAGTGTGAATAAAACATTCTCTTTCAGGTTGTTTATTTATCTTAGTGTACAAGAAATGAGTGTCTAACAATGCGGGCTTTTCAGTTATTCTTAGTCTGTGGTTTGAGTTCTCGTCGCACAAACAAAATGGCGGACGGCGTACATCCTGGCAACACTTTTCACCCGCACGAGCTATGTGAGCATGCGATCTAGTTAGTTTAGTACATCAATGGTTGATTGATCCATCCATCCATCCATCCATTCATCCATCCATCCATCCATCCATCCATCCATCCATCCATCCATTTTTCCATCCATCCATCAGTCTATTCATCCATCCATCCATCTGTCCATCCATCCATCTGTCCACCCATTCATCCATCCATCCATCCATCCTTCCATCTATCCATCCATCTTTCCCGCCATCCATACACTGCCTGTCTTTCAAAAATAACATCATAATATCATGTTCACAATATTATTTTTTTCTGAACTGTTTCTTTGAAACCAATGCATCTGAAGAATGATTCATCCAGCACTATGAAGTTCAGATAAATGTAAGTTAGTGTGGATATGACTACCAAAGATGGATATAATAATAATGCTCATTATGTTTGTCCTTACAGTTCCAGAGGCCCCACAGAATGTGAGGGTCTTAGGAGTGACAATAACACAACTCAAGATTGGATGGGATCCACCTGAAAATTTCAATGGCATTTCAAAAGGATACTATGTATATCATGGTAAGTTCCTGAAGCTCTGTATATCATGGTAAGTTCCTGAAGCTCATGAGAAACTCATTACTTAGCTTGTAGCTAGACATATCAACTCTTTCGTGTTTCTGTATTGTGTAGCTGCGATTTTTATGTTGTCATTATTATTTTATTATTATTATTATTATTGTTGTTGTTACAATTGTTATTATCACTGACGTTATCATTGTCATGTTCGTGTTATAGTTGCTGTTGTTATTCTTGCTGTTGTTGTGTCACCATTTGTATTGTTTTTCTCTTTTTTCTATTTCTTCTTTTACTTCTTTTACTTTTGCTTCTTCTCCTTTTTTTAAAAATTATTATTATACTATTGTTTTGTTTCAGGCAAAACAATGGTGGAACATACTACAGATCTGTCAGCCATCATCTCAGGCCTTACAGCCAACACAAGCTATGAAGTTCAGGTACAGCTGTCCATAATAAGTAACATTAATGACATTGTGATGGCACTGACATATTGATAGCAACAGAAAAACATGGATGCAGCTGAAAACAAACAAAGACACAAGCAAACAAAACTGAATTCAGTAGAAAAGTGTTGTAGAGGCCCAGTAAGGATCAAGTGAAGCAGTGAATGAAGTAAATTATGAAGGTATCATTGAGACCTTTACTTCTAGAAGTCAAACAAGTCAAAGTGCAACTGATAGTAGAAATAATACTAATGATGCAGTTAGTTTCTCACAAATTGTTTGAATAAAGTTGCCACATTATAATAGAGGACATGGAAGGCCTTTAGTATGCTCTATTTTGGAATTAAACTGCAAGCATGCTTGAGAAGTTTCAGTGGCAGTTTTCTTAGCCAGCATTCAATAATTTACATAAAGTAAGGCAGTAGTGGCTATCTATACCAGAGACTAGACACTTATAGTGCCAAAGTTCCTGGAGAGGATGCCTACAGAGCAGACTGGACACTTTTCATGTCAGTCTGATGTCAATCCCACAGGTTTGTGCAGCAAACACAAAGGGTAAAGGACCCAGGGCATCCTGCACTGGCAGCACTGCAGAGCTGGGAGCCCACGCCCCAAGCAAGCCACATGTTCAGGTCAGTCAGATGGTTTAATCCATTGCCTCTCTCTGATGTGTCTGTCAATGTTTTTCGTCATTTTGCTTATCTGTTCCTTCATTAAAGTGCTGGAACATTCCTTGATACATCTATTATTCATAGCATTTGTTTGTGTATTTATCTATACTTCTGTCCATCTGTCCATCCATTCATCCATCCATCTATCCATCCATCCATCCATCCATCCATCCATCCATCCATCCATCCATCCATCCATTACTCTGTATTGACACGTTATGT
>JBCEWB010988630.1:0-15137 GCA_039654565.1 Peronia peronii | reverse complement strand
ACAAACAACGTGCCACTTTCTTGGCCTGTTGGATTGCTCCACGCACTCCCCCCCCCCCCCCTCCCCCGCCCAGGTCTCCCTTTCGTTCTTTCTCTCTCCTTTCTCTACCACCTCTCTCTTTGTCAACCTTACTCACTCACTCGCTCACTTCATCTTCTTCTTTCTTTTCCCCCACGTTCCGTCCGACGGTCGTGAATAAATGTGTACTACAGGACGACCTTGTCTCTCCCCGACTGTCTTTAAATCTTCTACTCATCAACTCTCTTTTCTTGCAGACACAGACATCCTCTCCATCACCCATTCGTTCATTCCCCTCCAGTCGGAGTGATTGGACTTGTCCTCTGGCATAACCAGAGGCCTATCTTAACTCTTCAAGACTCAGAACAACTTGTTTTATTTTGTTTTGTTTTTCTAAAATTTAAAACAAAAAGAATAGCGTTGTTGTAAGGAAGAGTTGAATTTCCGCAACCTTAACCTTCTAAGACCCGGATAGGATAAGAAAGAATATTATCCTAGGGCAGGGATGAATTTTCACATTATTTTTATGAGATCATTTGGATTGGCTGAATATTGATCTCCATATAAAATATAACAGAATATAACATATTCTGCGGTCCTAGAGCCTCTATAGAGGGTTAATTGGTTAATATAAGATCATTTATTTTGACTGAGTTCTGGTCTGCATCAAGAGTCTGTACTCTTAAATCATATCCTCTAGTAAACATTCGACATGTGCTTGGCTTTCAGTCTTTTGAAGGAACTCTTGTCCAAGCATCAATTATTTTGGCACTTTGAAATGTGGAGAATGGAGTTAACATGATAACGATTATTTTGACTTAAGTGTTGGTCTGCATTTAAAGCCTGTGCTCTGATACATGTATTATTGTCTTAAATAAAACGCCCAACAAATCCTCAGCTTTCAGTTTATTAGAGGAATTTCTAACCATGTATCAAATATGTTATTTAGGCTGTGGAGGATGCAGTCAATATGATAACTTTTGTGTTGACTTTTCGTTGGTCTCCATTAAAAGCCCGTGCTCTAATAAATACATATTATCGGGGGGACGCAGTGGCTCTGTGGTTTGGCGTCTGCTCACGGAGAAAACGGGCCGGGATCGACTCGCGGGTCCTGCATCGGGGGATGGAAGGACACGAAGATCGAAAACCCACATTTTTTCAGTGACTCAACGGTTTCCTGACTTCCTGTGTGTAGGTAAGCCCGACGGCTAGCCTTCTCGGATAAGGGGGAAAATGTTTCGGAGGTCCTGTGTGTAAAGAACCGTTAAAGAACCCTTGGCAATTCAAAATCGGGCAAAATTTCCAAATTCCAAATTTCTACCCACAAAATTCTCAGCAAAAACAGACAACCTCTTAAAAGGCGAGATAATCCTACTTTCTTAGGATTGAAAGGCTAAAGAAAAAAAAATGTATGCTTCCCAGCAGCTGAGAACGTTTATGAGTGTCTTCCTTGGGTCTGTGGGGGTAATAATAGACTGTAAAGCTCTTAGAACCCATACACTATATACTGCATATAAATACCCTCTTTTGTGAGACGACTCAGCAAATCCGAAAACGTCTTGGAAGTCAGTGGGTTAATACCAGCCTGGCTTTGACATACTGTGAGGTATGGAAGAGGGATAGCAGTTAAAAGGATTAAAGTCCAGCTTTATCTACAAGATGTGCGATTGTCTAAAGGAAGCAACAGGTTACCCTAATAACTATGAGTGGCTTCAGTGCATTGTATATTTTTGCCTTTAGAATCTCTATTCCACAACGTCACTGATAACGGCCCTGTATTAAATGTGAATCAGTGCAGTACATGTACACGTTGCCGAGAGGGGGGAGGGAGAGGGGGGAGATATCAGTGTTGAATATAAGGAGTTGATTTATGGCATTAAAAGATCTATAATAAGTAACAAAATTTATAGCAGTGTTAATATTATTGCGATGGTAATGTTTGTCGGATTGCTGTTTTAGATTTGCAATGGTTAAGAGTCTGAAGGTCTCAATATCTACGCACTATAAGATTTAACAAAAAAATGCCCTATAAAACAAAAAGAAAAAAAAAAGGGTATGAAAAATCCTGAAACGTACATAATGTGCAACGCTGAATTCTAATCAGTCTTGCTATATATAGACTTTGTGAGTTGCGTTGAAAGTCAGACAGAAAGAAAAAAAAAAGCAGGAGTGGAAGACTAAATTTACCGGAGTATTTAGGGTCAACATAACAATATAATATGATCATCAGTATTGCTGCCCTGAGAGACCAACCAACCAAGCAACCAACCATTCAATCGATCAATCAATCAATCAATCAATCAATCAATCAATCAATCAATCAATCAATCAATCAATCAGCCAATCAATCAATCAATCAAATAATCAATCAATCAATCATTCAATCAATAAACAAGTAATTAAATAAACAAACAAATCGAGAAAGAAAAAATGAATAAGTACTAGACAAATAAAAAAGAAATTATAAATAAATAAATACATAAATATATGAATAAATAAGTAAATAGATAATAAATAAAAAATAATCAATAAATGGATAGATAAATAAGTAAATAAATAAATAAATAAAACTACAATTTTGAAAAGTACGGAAATCAAAACTAGATGTAGATTCAGACAGACATGCACACTAGGGAAAAGCGGTAATGAATTTAGGAAACAAAACTGTCTTTTACCAATGGACATTCCGTCCTTGAATGCGACATTCTGTGCCTGAGACATGCGTCTACAGTCAGAAGGTCAGCCGCCTGATGTGCATGTGCGGAAACGGCAATCAGCTGTGTTTACATTAGAAACCAAGTCAAATATGACATTGTTTTTGTTTTTTTATGCAAAGATCTAGATTTAGATCGATCTAAATAAGTTATTATTATTATATATACCCTAATCCTAACCATAACCCTAACCTTAATCCCAGCTCTAATCCCATAGGTGGTGTGATATGACGTCATACGCATGCGCAATAGCCCGGCTGACCTTCTGTCTGTAGACGCAAATCTAAATGCCTCTCTCTTCCGCCTTCTCTGCCATTATCCACTTCTCTCTTGTTTTTTATGTTTCACGTTTTGCATCATTTTTCTTTTCTACCTTCCTTCCATCCTCTCTCTCTCTCTCTCTCTCTCATCTACATGTCCTGTTGAAACAGCAAAACGACCAGTCGCTAATGAATGGGGAGTGTTTTTGACCAGCGCTATTACTTCCCTTTGCCAGACACAAGGGTTGTTGAAGAAACAGTGTAAAGAAGGAAAAACTCACTTTTCTTCTTGTCATGTGAAAAAACTGATCACAAAATATTTTTGCTAAAATTCTTACGATATGAAGAAAACAGTCTTCTTTATAATGTACACTTCAAACAATGGGTGTAAACGTCATTTATTCCCTCTCAGCTTGTTCAACAGCCTTGTGGCTGGCAAAGGGAAATAACAAGGGGGTCAAAATGCACGATTTTCGAACAATTCTTGGAACAATGTTCACTGATGAAGGATGTCATTCAAGGAAAGTTTGAGGGAAATAGAAGAAGCGGCCGACCAAGAACAAGTTATATGGACAACATCAGGGAATGGACAAGCAATCTAAACAGCGAAATATTCCATCTGACACAAGACGGACAGAGATGGCATTCTACACACTTCTTTCAACCTCCTGGTTTAGGTTATCTCGAGAGATGGCACAGTGTGGCAAGGACATCAGCGCGACTACATAGTCAAGGCTAGATAGAGGCAGAAGAAAAATAAGTTCTCCTTAGGATCAAAAGAGAAAATGTAAATTATATTGATGACAATAATGTTAGCTATATTTTTTTCTCCGTCTTTGCATGTAGACATTTCTGTGTATTGATAATGATAACAACCATTGAACCGATAAAACCAAGTGGTTGGAAAATTTGTCCCCTAATATCACTTTCAAATGTTTAACTTTTCAGATTCTTAGAATTCTGTAGATTATTGTTTGTTCCTTTTAATGTTCATTGCCGGTAGAGAATCTATCTTAAAGTCAAGACATGTCTATAAAATAATGACCATTATCATGATATCCCCAACAAAACATAATAAAATGTTATGTAATATTATGTTTACTATTCGTCAACAGTCTGTTTGCATCTTTCTTTCTTTCTTTCTCCCTTTCTTTTTTTCTTTCTTTCTCCCTTTCTTTTTTTTTTCTTTCTTTTTTTTTTTTCGTGATGTTGTTGTAGCGAGAACCAAGAACCAAATGACCTCGAAAATTTTGGAGTTTGAGGAACTTTGTCCCATTAGAGCATTTTTTTTCTTTTATTCCTAATCTATAAAATGAAAACGATGAAGGATGATGACGAATGGTAAAATGAAAATCATCATGCGAAATATGTTAATATCAAGAGCAATCAAGCCAACCAATAACTAACTGAAATCCTTAATATAAAGCTTTTTGTTTTTTGTTCGTTTGTTTGTTTGTTTTTTGCTTCATTTTTGTTTCGACATTAAAAAAAAAAAAAAAAAAGTCATAAGCATCGACTTCATGAATCTTAATTAGCTTTCATTCAGTGAAACATCATCATCATAAACATTATTTCCTACTTGTATCATCATTACTGTTTTGTAAAAAAAAAAAATGTCTTAGAACTAAGACGGCTGTCTAACCGGTAACAGAAGCATATATAGAATGTATATAAAATATATAGAATATATAGAAAACACATATTGCCCTGACGAAGAGCTAAATAAGCTTAAAAATTTGGCTAATTTCAACAACATTCAGTAATTCATTTTTGTTAAAAAAATGTTAGTAAATTTGAGTAGTTACCGGTTAGACAGTCATCTTAGTTTTAAGACATTTTTTTATGAAACGTTTTGATTGTCTCGATACGGATTTAATCTTATCCCGGTGCCAGCTTATGTGTTCAAGCCTACCTCTTTCGTCATCATCATCATCATCATCATCATCATCATCATCATCATCATCATCATCGTCATTTTACAAGAAAATATCTTAAAATTAAGACGACTGTCCACCGGCAACTAATCAAATACATCGAAAAAGTTGAAAAACATTATGAAGAACTTCGTATTGAGTTAATAAAGTAAACTGATCTCGCTGGCCAAATTTTTTAGCGCATTTGGCTCTTCGTCGGGGCAATCATCATCATCATCATCATCATCATCATCATCATCATCATCATCATCATCATCAACATCGATACCCTCTGCCTTGTCTCTACTCCAGCTCAGATTCGTTACCAACGTTAAGGACAAACGAACCAGCCACCAACATCACCGTTATCAACACATTATTAGAATGTCTGGGATTCCAGTCAGACACTGATCTCTTCATATAAATCAGTCTTATCACACCATTAACAACACTATTTTATAAAAATGTCTTAAAATATAAAATGACGACCTACCGGCAACTAATTATGTACATCAAAAAGAAGCAAGTAGCAATATGAAGAACCAGTAGAAACTGATCAAGGTAGTATCACTAGCCAAATTTTTTAACCTAGTTGGATCTCCGTCGTCAGGGCAATAATCGTTAACAGCATTAATAATTATCAACATCAACATCGTCATCATCTATAGCCCCAGCAGCAGCATGTGATATATGGACAGAAAGGTGGTGGTTGTAACAAGACTGCAAAAGGAAACAGTTCGTTAACAGAAAAGAAAGAAAGAGCGGCATGACACAAAATGGCGTTATCTTTTGCCCTTAAGTCTGTGAGGAATGGAATTGAATTTATTCTCTGATGGTGCTTGACCTTTTCATGCTCATGTCAATCCTTGTTTCATCTTTTCTGTGTTTTCTGTGTTCTGTTTCCATTATTTTGTCCAGTGTTTTATAATATAACTAGAAGAGAATCCACGGCCTTCGTGGGAATTTTTTTAAAGGTCTAACCGATACTGCCCTGCCACTTAAAGTGTATGGCAAGCGTACGCACCTCGAGGTTGGTATTTTGAATGATTAAACTGAATATTACTCAAAGAAAACGTGTTTGGTATTTTGAACGTGTCATTCTATCGAACGTAAAATTCGGATCAAACACTCTCGCGAGTTTACTATTCAATTTTTATCACCGTTTTAGAATAACCGCAGAGATAATAAGCTTTTTTCGGCTTTATGTAAATAGAAACACAGATCTTAATGCGACAATATTATATGCCAAATTTCAGATGGTTACATTCGGTAGTTTTCGAGTCCATAAGCCTTTCATGGGTTTTGTTGCAGATTTATAGTATAGATAAAGGTAACATTAATCATATCATTATTACTAACAATAATGAATTTATATAGACTATTCACAGTTCTTTTTAACCATATATTTTTTATGACTATATTTTAAAATATTTTTATGCAATATATTTTTTTCACTGCCTGTAATACATTTTTTTTAAAAATTTAAACAAAAATTATATAGGGCTAAAGTTCAACAGAGCGTTCGTCTTGCACTTCAAAATGGACAGAAAAAAAGTAGACAAATAATAACAATATAAACATATTTTATTACATTCAGTCGCTCAAACATAATAGAACTTTACGAATGAACTCTCTTAAATCAAACTTTTCTGGGAAATGTCCACACACACAATGATTTCATTCCTTGGATTATTCGTCAGTTCGGGAGCATCGATTGAAAAAGCCTTCTGTCGTTCTAGACTTACAATACTACATCTACTTCATCCACTCTTCTTCTCCCTCTTTCTCTCTCTCTCTCTCTTTTACTCACCTCCCTGTTACTCTATTACTCACCTTCTCTCGCTCTCTCTCTTTCTCTCTCAACTCTGGCTCTCACTCCCCCCCCCCCCCCCCTGTTTTTCTCTTAATTTCCACAAATCTCCCTTCTTTCCTGTCTGTCACTCCTCCGACATATGTGTACATCATTTACTGATCGTTGGAATATGGCACCAGTAACATTACTTGTCTGTCTCTCTCTGTCCGTCTTCCTGTCTGTCTGTTTGTCTGTTTCTGTCTGTTTCTGTCTCTCTATTCATCTTTATAAGTAACTTTCTCTCTCTCTCTCTCTCTCTCTCTCTTTCTCCCTGTCTATGCTGGTACACTGTCTGAAGAGAGAGAGAGAGAGAGGGGAAGAGAGAGAAAATGGAGGTTTAAAATGCAGACAGCGTGCGACTGCCAGCTCTAACAACAACTCTCAGGAAGAAGTAGAGATGAAGGGAGTGAAATAGGAACACAACAGCTGCACCCTATTGAGAGTGAACTCCCTCCATCTTCTGTAATATCAGCTTCACCATCACTACCAACACCTCTACCACCAGCACTACCATCACCTCTACCACCATCACTACCATCATTTTATAAAATGCAATAAAACTGTCTCACTGGCAACTAACTAAACAATTCTAAAAAAGCAAACAACATATATAAACAACTTGATCTTGATGTCAACGGTGAGTGCCAAATTTACGAGTCAAATTGACTCTTCGTCAGGGCAACAAAGTCAACATATAAAAATATAAATAAGGTATTGCTGTGTACGGAAAAAAAATATCAATCACATGACTTGTTTATTGTGTATGAGAGGGTTTTCAATGTTTTCTAAAAATAAATAAAATAGTATATTTTTAGAGTTAGAATTTTTCAAATAATTGCCAAATAAAAATGTAAGATTTTTCAGGTGACAGTCGTTTTTTTTTTTTTATTCCTTTGCTGTATTTAGCTTTTTTAATATTGACTTCTAGGTCTGACATCACCCAAGATTGGGCTGTCTTTTTCTTTGGAAATAAATTGTCTTCTCCTTTTCTCTGGTACTAATGTAACCATTTACCCTGCAAAGATAAAGAAATGTATCTTATTAACTCTTTCACCTTCCATGTCACCTCCCTCCCTCCCTCTGTTCCTCTCCCTCAATCTTCATTTTTTTATGACCCCTTTTTTTTCACTTATCCATCACTCCATTCTTCTTCCATTTTTCTCTCTCCCCCCTCATTTCCCTCCCCTCATTCCTCCCTCTCTCCTACCTCCAGTTTCATCCTTGGTTTTTCTTTTCCATACTATAAACCTACAATAAAACCCATAAGAGGCTTATAGACTCAAAAACTGCTGAATGTATCCATATGAAATTAGGCACACAAAATGATGGCATTAAGATCTGTGTTTTTACTCACAATAAACTCAAAAAAAAAAAGGCTCATTATGTTTGACGTTATTCTAAAAAGGCGATAATAATTGAATAGTAAACTCGCGAGGGTGTTTGATCCGAATTGTACGTTTGATAGAATGACGCATTATTTAATTGTTCTTCCGCTGCCACGCGCAGACAAACGTGGTGTTTTTTTTTTTTTCAGTAACGTTCAAGTTAATCACGCAAAATACCAACCTGGAGGTGCGCACACTTGAAATTCATTCTGAGTCACAGGTTTGATATACATCTACAAAATCTCCATCGAAGGCCATGGATTCTCTATTAAATTACAAGTCATATTATAAATCTATAACAAAACCCATAAAATGCTTATGGGCTTGAAAACAACTGAATGAGTCCATCTGAAATTTGGCATACAATATTGTTGCACAAAGATCTGTTTCTAGTTACATAAAGCCGAAAAAAAGCCTGCCATGTTTGACGTTATTCTAAAAAGGCGATAATAATTGAATGTAAATTCGCGAGGTTGTTTGATCCAAGTTGTACGTTCGATAGAATGACGAGTCATGTAATTGCTCTTCGGCTTCTGCTTGCAGGGTATCCAAACTAACACAGTTGTTTTTTTTTAAGCACTGTTCCTTTTAATCATCCTAAATACCAACATCAAGGTGCATACGCTTGCCATACCCTTTGAGTTGCAGAGCAGTGTCGGGTTGTCCTATACGTAAAAAATCTCTCACGAAGGTGATGAGTTTTCTACTAGTTTAAAAAAAATATGATAGAAATGTATAAAAAAAAGGAAAAAAAAAAAGACGTCCCCATAATTGCACAGCAAATCGTCAAAATGCAAGTTCAAAAGCGAGCGAAAAGGTTTTAAATACAGGTCAAACGTAACGTATTTCATATTACGATGTAATTATCAAAAGGGCAGAAATTACTTCATTGTCAAAAGTACAGAGATTAAGATTCTTTGAGGACTTGGCTCACTATATATTTAGACTGATGGCAAAGGCACAATCTAACGGCTGAAGAAGAAGAACAAAAAAACAAACAGTACTGTGCAAATCTAGCCATATCTCCTTTTGTACTTGGTAATGACATTATTCTAACAATAGCATGTTTATGTACAAAGAGAGAAAAGAAAGAAAGAAAGAAAGAAAGAAAGAAAGAAAGAAAGAACAAACGAATTAACTGTCGAACAAAATAGATAACCAATTAACTAGCTAAAGAAATAAATAAATAAATACATAAAAAATACATAAAAACAAATAAACATAGAAACAAACAAACAGATACACATATAGATAAATAAATTAATTTAAATAAATTCGTGTTTTCATTTATGAATCTTTATGAAATCATTATGTCTAATCCCAATTTCTCAATATAGGGAAATAGACTCAAATATTGTCATTTGTTTTTTACAGGACGGGATGGGGGTCACCGTGGCTCTGTGGTTTGACGTCTGCTTCATGGTGAAAACAACTCACGTCGGTGAGGTTGTGGCCGGGATCGACTCGCGGGTCTTCCCACAGGGGAATGGAAGGACACGAAGATCGAAAATCCGCATTTTTCAGGGACTCAACGGTTCCCTGGCTTCCTCCGGGTAGGGTAGCCCGACGTCTAGTCTTCTCGGATAAGGGCGAATATTTCGGAGCTCCGTTGTGAACGTTACGCTCGTTAAAGAACCCTTGGCAATTCAAAATCGATGAAGAGTAGGCTGCCTGCCGCTGAATTTCCACATTCCAAATTTCTACCCCCAAAAATTCTCAGTGAAAACAGGCAGCCACTTAACGCCGAGCTAATCCTACTTTCTTAGGATTGAAAAAGCTTAAGTAAAACAAACAGGGCGGGATGCCGCCGTGGCAATGTGGTTTGGCGTCTGCTCCGTGGTGAAAGCAAAACATGTCGTGAGGCTGTGGGTTCGACTCGCGGGTCCTCCCATTGGAGGATGGGAAGACACAAAGATCGAAACCTGCATTTTTTCAGTGACTCAAAGGTCCCCTGGCTTCTTGGGTAGGCAAGCCCGGCGTCTATCCTTCTCTGATGAGGGCAAATATATTTCGAAGATCCCATGTGTAACCTACGTTACCCACGTGAAAGAGCCCCTGGCAATTAAAAATCCATGAAGAGTAGGCGGAGTGCCGCTGTCCCAGCAAAATTTCCAAATTCCACAGAAATTTTCATCCCGAAACAGGCAGCCTTTATAGCCGAGATAATTGAATTGAAAGGCTTGGGGGGGGGGGGGGGAGGGGAAAGGAAAAACAGGGCAGGTTGAAATAGCCATCGGCATATGGTTGAAAGGCCTAGTAGAAGGTAACGTACAGTAGAGGCACTTAAAGGAGAGATAATCCTTTCTTAAGCTGAAAGTCTACACTACACAATGATAATGATAAACTTTGTACTATTCCCGTTTAACAAGACTAGTGGTAAAGTATCATTAGTCATCGCGTCTGACTAGACTAGTGAGTCTTTACGCATAAACTATTCGCTCTCTGTCTCTTTCTTTCTTTCTACTTGTCTGTTTGCTTGTCTGTCTGTCTATCTATCTTTTACAGCTCCAGTGGGTTGTTTTAGAATAAGGAACATGGGCAATAATCACCTCTTTTCCAATAGATTTTTTTTCTTCCGCAATAATCATCTATTTCAAACAGATTTATTTTCCTTCTGCAATAATCATCTTTTTCAAACAGATCTATTTTTCTTCTGCAATTATCATCTCTTTAAAATAGAAATTTTTTCTTCCAAAATAATCATCTCTTTCAAATTGATTTTTTTTTTCTTCTGCAATAATCACCTCTTTCAAATAGATTTTTTTTCTTTCGCAATTATCACCTCTTTCAAATAGATTTTTTTTCTTCAGCAATAATCATCTCTTTCAAATAAATTTTGTTTTCATCTGCAATAATCACGTCTTTCAAATAGATTTTTTTTCTTCAGCAATAATCATCTCTTTGAAATAGATTTTGATTTCTTCCGCCCTGACTGTTGAAACGTCAGTGGTTGAGTACATAGACAAGATGACGTAGGCAAGAACTGTGCAGTATGGAGATTCTCGCACCACCGCGCACTGTCCTCGGCGTCAGTCAAGCATTGCGCGAGACAGGGACAACAGACCACCTCATCCACCGCATTCCCGCCGTCGGCTCAAGCGCCGCCCTGCAACGCGTTTTGTGTGTGTGTATGTGTGTGTGTGTATGTGTGTGTGTATGTGTGTGTGTATGTGTGTGAAAGTGTGTCTGGGCGAATGTGCGTATGAGAGGAAAGGCGAAAAAGGGGGATGGGGGGGGGGGGGGGGATGAGTAGGTGGAGGGCGCGCATGTGTGTATGTATGCGATGGGCGGTGAGGGCTTTTGTTTTGTGGATTTCTCCTCCTAGCCAGCCCCCTCTTCAAACATTCTGCTCACTCACAAGTCGACTCAACCCACGCCAAATAATGTCGCACCTGCTTCTGGGAACGCGCATTTATTCGCCCTGGCTAAGGTGCATCGTAACGGCTCCACTGTGACCTGCGTGCGCGAGTGAGTGAGTGTTTGTGCGTATATGCATATGCGTATGTGTGTGTGCGTACTGGTGTATATGCATACATGCGTGTGTCCGTGTGAGTAGATGAGTCTGAGAGGTGAGTTCTTGAGTTCATCAAGAAGCAGCACAATTCAAATTAACGCACGCTACTTTTTTATTGTTGAAACACACTTTTTGTGTGTGTGTTCGTGTGTGCATGCGTTCGTGTGTGTGTGCACATTCGTGGGTGGAGTAATTAATTAAAAAAAATGTTTGTAGAGTTAGAGTGGTAACGTGAGGGGACTATCATCCTCTCGTGCGTGCCACTGCACGTGTGTTTGTTTGTTTGTGTACATGTGGTGAGCTGAGGGTCTCTGTGACTGCCATGTGTCGCTTATGTGTAAGCAAAGCCACAAGAGGCAGGTTGTTTCTGATAAGAAACGCGAGTGAGCCAGTTGAGAGGACGTCTCGCCTACGTGAGGAGTGCTGAAGGTACTCAAGTGTAGAATGACCTGCCGACATCCTCGCGTGGTTTCCTACTTTTGACACCTTTACGGTGGATCATTGAAGGTCAGAAACAAGAGAGGCCTTAGAAATCTTTTCGGAAGTATAAGGCAATAGCTCATATTCGACTAAACAAAAACCTGGAAATCCCCGGCGGGGTGTTTGTACCCCTCTGCTAAAAATAGAACACTCACTGATGTTTGTTGGTGCTCCACCACGAGATCCGAGAACAATAATTGTCACCGGTCCCGTGCATTTTTTTAAATATGTTTTTCTCTGTCAATGACAGTGAACAGTTTGGAATGTTTGTACCCCCCTACTAAAATTAGACGGGGATTACCAGCCGTTCGCTTGGTCGGAACAAATCAGAGTGAATGCTCTTACCCATTCAGTAGCCTAACTGGGTAGTCTTTTTGTGTATTCTAAATTTCATTGAAATTAATGGGAGATCGTTGTGCTCAGTCTCATTACTTCCCTTTACCAGACAAAAGAGGGGTTGAACAAGCAGCGTAAAGAGAGAAAAAACAGTTTTGCGCCCTTTGCTTGAAACATACACTATGATTTTTTTTTTTTTTAAATTATGGTATAAAGAGAATGTTTTCTTCTTATTGTTATAATTTTATCAATTTTTTTTATATTTTTTTCGATCAGTCTTTCGAATGACAAGAAGTAAAAGGATTTTTTCCTCTTTGTCGGGCAAAGGGAAGTAATAGGGCTGTCAAAATGATCTCCCTTTGCACGAGTCCCTCCTTTAGGAGGGGCAGATAATCCGCGAAACGATGTGCGAAACGTGGAAAAGCATCGAGATCCTGAAAGTGGGTTTCTACCTACCTTCGACCCGTCGGCAATAGGTTGATGGAAGTATGGGACAACAGATTTATACCCTTAGAAATCGTTTCAGAATAGCTAGATAATCAAAGTGAATACGCTTATCCAATTAGTAGCCTATCTAGGGAGTTCTCTTGGCTATTCTAAATTTTATGAAATTAAATGATGGAAATATATTGAGATTCTGGCGTGATTTTCTATCTTTGACTTGCCGGCAGTGGCTGATAAAACCATAGCACAGCAAATCGATACCTACAATTCTTTTATTATTGTTTTTAGTATTATATTATTATCATTATTATTATTATTATTTCTGAAATGCTAGACAACCAAAAATGAAGATTCTTGTCCACTCCCTATCTAGGAAGTTCTCTTGACTATTTTAAGTTTTGCACAAATTTGAACGAGGGAAAAGTATTGAAGTTCTTGCCTAGTTCTCCTCATCTTTGACATCTTTACAGTGGATCATTGAAGACAGGAAACAACAGAGTTCTTAGAAACCTTTTCGGAAATAATAATAATAATTATTATTATAATAATAACAATAATAATAGAAAGCATTTACATAACGCTTATCCCCGCACAGTACAGGCTCTAAGCGGTTTACAATCTATTATTACCCCGGCAGACCCAAAGAAGACACTCATAAACGTTCTCAGCTTCCTGGGAAGCATACAAAGCGGCTGCCTGTTAGGCGCTCAAATCCTTATCAGTCTAACAATATCAATCACTGTCTATAGTCGGGTACCCATTTAAACGTGGGTCGAGTCAGGAAATGTGTAAATTGTCTTTCCCAAGAACAAAATGTCGGGACCAGTCAGTATTCAAACCCAGAACTTTAGATCCCGAGTCCGACGGCCCAATCGCTAGGCCACCGACACCAAATGTTAAGCAATCAGAGGGAATGCTCTTACCCAATCAGTAACCTACTTGGAGAGGCTTTTTGGCTATTCTAGATATTGCATACATTTTAACAACGGAAAAGCATTGAGATCCTCGCTCGTTTTGTATCTTTGACATCTTTACAGTGGGTGATGGATGCATTGGATAACAGTTCGATACCTCAGTATTTTGTTTTTCCCCGCCAATCTAGACAATCAGACTGAATCCCCTTTTGCCAAGTCAGTGTCTGGGCAGTTTTTTCTGACTATTCGAAATTGATGTAGTGGTTGAGCAAAGTTCCCGTCTTTGATAAATGCATTCGTCTGGAGAAAAAATGGAGTATAATCGTCCTCTCTTTTCACTCTGAAATTGTACAGCCCTCTTCAGATAAACTAGGTAACATTCATAAACTAGATAGCCTCTCTCTATCTATCCCGTAGTCTTGTGGACCGTTGGAGCGCCACAGGTGATCTGGCAACCAGCATCCTCAAATCCTCTAGGTTTTCTGACCTCCTGATTGTATCGCTCAACCTCAAGCCCGTCCGTTCTGGGATGCTTAACATTTTCAGATAATCTACATTTTCATTTAAGGGTTTGCCATCTTTGTGGGAAAATTACTCCCCCATCTATACTGTAAATCTGTAACAAAACCCGTAGAAGGCCTCGAACACTACTGGGTGTATCCATCTGAAATTTGTCGCACAACATTGTTGCATAAAGCCGAAAAAAGCTTTTTATGTTGGGCGTTTTTCTAAAAAGGCCATGGCATTGAATAGAAAACTCGCGAGAGAGTTTGATCCGAATTGTACGTTCGATAGAATCACGCGTTCAAAACAGCAACACAGTTTTCTGTGCGAAACATTCAGTTTAATCATCCAAAATACTAACAGCGAGGTGCGTACGCTTGTCAAACACTTTAAATGGACTCGTTCTGAATCTCTTAGTTTAGTCACTTTATCAGGGAATTCCGGTTTCAATGCGTGAGGTGGCTTTACCCATTGCAGACCAAACAAAATGGTCTAATGTGCCATAATTGTGAATTTCTCAGAACCCCCTGCACTACGGCTATTTTATAGATCCTATTTCTTGTACTACTGCCCATTGTTGGAAATGCTCCACTTTTCTTTGGAGCAGTTAGGCAAAAAATGTCCGGAAACCGCGATTTTCTTGTTGTTTTCTCTAATAAATGGGTCATTAAAAATGTCCGGAAATGACGTCATCAATATCTGTGTTGGTACTTCGACGAGAGGGGGTAATTTCCATTCTTTCTTGTTTTCGTCAACGAACAATACTTTTAGCCATGAAAAGGAAATGAGCGAATTCCCTGATC
>JBCEWB010988408.1:0-15139 GCA_039654565.1 Peronia peronii | reverse complement strand
CCCAGGGTAAGAAAGAGAGGAAGGGGGGGGGGGAGGAGGGGGGGGGGAGGAGGGGGGGAAGGGGCAATACAGAGACTCGATTAATAAAATGTAGACAGAAACGGATAGACAGACAGAAAGACAGACATCTTATCGAATGGTTTGAACTTAGAACGTAGGCCTGAGCTTAAGTGTCTTGAGGAAATTAATGTGTCATAAAATCCGACATGATGACTACCTATGGGGCAAAGGTACAATAAATCCTGATCTTCTCAAATGTAAGTCACTAAATGTGTCCCCTCTTCCCTTTTGAACATTAACCCTAAAAGTGGCAGAGGAAATAGCTGGCCCCCAATCTTTTTATAGCAATATTAATTATTCATGCTCAAGGAATGAGAATTTGCATCTCAATAACAATATATATGTAAAGGTAACACTATTTGTCTATATGGTACATTTTGGATTACAATTTCATATTAAAGTTTAACCATTGTATTGCCAAGACTTATGGACATATTTGCAGTCTCTCTGTCTTTAAAAATCATTTGGGTTGGTCAGCTGCTGAAAGCCAAAGCAATCTTTTATTGAATTGAAGTGTCAATGCTTAGATTAAACCAAATGCCAGAGTTTGAAATGAGTTTGCCAGAGTTTGGTTCCAGTCGTGGCAGTCAGAGGGTTAAGGAGTGAATATTTGAGCAGATCAGCCTTTGACATATCTAGGGTTAAATAAATACAAAAAATAAAAAATATAATTTAAATCACCACCTATAAGCAGAAGATGCAAGAGAGGTGTGAGATACAATGTTACGCAAGAAGCTGAATTTTATGTCACGTTGTAATCGAAAGTAGTAAGCAGGATCAATTGGCAATAATAATAACAACAACAATAATAATAAGCTGCATGTTACTAAAAGCAAACAGAGTAAAGCATTCCATATTATGGCCTCTGTGAGTCTCCCTAAACAAAGTGACATTTAAAAAAAAGCTTATCAAGCAGTTGGGCACTACGAGAGCTCAGTTCTTTGTTGCTCTATCTCCACTTTTGAGCTATTTGGAGATACATATTATGTCATATGACAGAGGGATAGTAAATCTACCATATGATGTAATTATTTCACCGATCACTTGCCCAAACAGGTAGATTTTGAAAATCATTTTGTCCTATCTCCTATATGCAAAAACAGTTGTTAAACATAAAACATCAATTTTCTCAAAATGCAAAAAAATGGAAATAGAGCAACAAAGAACTGAGCTCACGACTAGTGGATATCGCCTTGAAATAAGTAACAAAGCGAGCAATATTAAATGAAGCAACAGAGGAAGGGAAGGGAGAAAGCTGTGTGTTATTGTCGAAGATAACCTTGTTATATTTATTCTATGAACCTCCCTAAACGATGTACCGTGGCAATGGGCCTACCGTTACACAGGCAGCTGGTCTGTAACCCTCAACGTATGGGTAACAAGCAAGCATGGTTGAAGGGAACAACGGAGAATGCTACTTATTTCTATCAGCAAACCACGTAGGTCATTTCTACTGGGCACCCACACAAAGAAATGCGGTCATGCAATGGAAAGTTTCTCTTTAGGCGAATGCTGATTGTTTAGTTTCTTGATGATTAACTTACTCAACATAAATAGCCACAAAAGTCGCTTCCTACCTTTGCAATCCGCTCCTCCTCTCTCTTGATTCCATGACCTCTTTGTTTGTTTGTTTGTTTTTTTTGGTTTAAAAGTGAAAAAGTAATTATGAAACACAGAACCCTCCTGCCCCCTCCACCCTCCCTAAAACATACAGACATACACATATGCATAGATATACTCACAAGGAAGACAAGACGCATCCACATAACAATGGAACCCACAATATGCACATCTCCTGTGACAAAACTAACAACGACAACAGTAGATGTGCAATGGCAATAACGCTCACGTGACAACCGAAACAACAATAACACAATCATAACAAATGAAAGACCACAGGGGAAAAATGACGATAGTCACAAAATATTAGTTTTTATGTAAAATGAAGTTTAAGATTTGAAAGTGTATGATTCTTGTTTAAGAGATATATCCTTGTGTTTTTTATTTATAGTATTATAGTCAAGTCGTCTTTCGATAGAGACAGACAGAAGGCGTGAAACTTCAGTAGGAGGGGCTACTGGTAGGGCAGATAACCACGAAAACCGTATTTTGTGACTACTGTCATTTTTCCCCTGTGGGCTTTAAATGTTAAATATTTCCCTTTAAGCCTTCTCTAATTACAACTCGATCCATCGACATTATTCGATCAAATAAGATATTGTGTGTAATTCATTAATTTGTCTGTTTAACAGCATATCAGCACAATCACGGCTATTTTTTAGCCTAGCACAATTTAATATGTTTCCGAGTTAAAATGTAAGTCAAAGAATGTATTATAAAGCCGATGATCAAAGATTGCAAAGGGAAACATAAAGAAGGATATGCGTAAACATATGGTTTGACATAATTATGTCACATTGTTCACTCTCATGTTGGTGGTTTGTTCTAGAATTTAGACCTACTTGGCATGAGATGCACAGGATCAATTCTGTGAACATGTCCAATTAAAAACTAATTCTAAAAACACGAGCAATCCAATATTCTGCATGCTATTATATAACTTATTTTATCAGCATTTAGTTAAGTGTGAACGCCAGAAACTAACATAATCAGTCGTAACGCAATATAGTATTTTCACTTTGGTATTGAATTACAGGATAGCTAGACCGTGAAGGGCAAAGCTGCTCATAACATCAATGAAATAATGAAGTTCTGGAAAAACTAGATAATAAATGGGTAACTAGATAAATAAATAAATGCATAAATAAATTTTATTTGTTTAGAAATTCATTCTTTCATTCATTAATAATAACTAAGCAAATGACTGAATGAATGAATGAATGAATGAATGTCATAGATAAATGAATGATGAATAAATAAATGAAATAATAAATAAGTAAATGAATAGATAAACAATAATAATAAATAATAAATAAATAAATAAATAAATAAATACATAAATAAATAAGCAATAGTCACTCAGGCCAAATTTGGCTGCGTTATAGGTTCAAATTAAGCAAAAAATAGTGATACACCAAATTGTTCACTTACAATCAGTATTGTGACTGATTCAACATAAACAACGAGAGATATACGAGGAAAAGGACATTTACAAGATAACCACCCACAGGCGGTTGAAAGCCGTAAAGAGAATGTACGTAAGGGGCGGTTTATTTCTCTGGCAGCTCATCTGGGAATTTGAGAAAATAGCTTGTAATACATGAGTTAAATTCGAAGGATAGCATTTCAGAAAAGCAAAATGATTTCCAGGTATAAATGTTGATGCCAGTGAAACTGCCGATTTTACGGGAGCGACCGAAAAATTCTCTGACCGCACTGGCGACCGAATTATGCACCCAGTGTGCTTACTGGTATTCTGTTGTACAGTAATGCAGTTTCCCAGCAAATGGACTTTACAATGTAATTAAAAAATCATTAATTTCTGTTTTTGAAACATTTGCCTAGGAAGTGTTCGCTAGTTGGCCTGTTCATTCATCTATGTTACATCTTTCAGCCGTCTTGAAGGCGGCTACCTCGGCAGATCTGTGATAATATCTCAATTATGAAACTATAGAGAAATGACAACGTAAAGCATCCATCTCTGAATAACGGGTTCGAACGAAATATAAGACACAGGTACACGATGGCATTCTTATGATGCACTATACGTCATTTCAAGTAGTCGCTACTGATGTTCGAACTCGATAGGATTTTAAGGCATTAAGAACGCTCTGACAGCTGCCCACTGAATTTGCTTATGGTTTATGAAGACTTTTTATATAATTCGACAGGTCTCAATACTGGTGTTCTTATTCCAAACATCAGTGCGTAGAGATGTCACAGGGGGGTCGCCGTGGCTATGTGGTTTGGCGTCTGCTTTATGGTGAAAACAACTTGAGGTGAGCTTGATCGACTCGCGGGTCCTTCCATTGAGGGATGGAAGGAGACGAAGATCGAACACCTGCATTTTTTTCAGTGACTCAACGGTCCCCTGGCTTCCTCTGGGTAGGGAAGCCCGAAGTCTAGCCTTCTCGGGTAATGGCGGATAATTTCGGAGGCCTCCGTGTGCGTTACGCACATCAAAGAACTCTTGACATATAGCCCAGATAATCCTACTTTCTTACAATTGAAAAGCTTAAGGGCTAAAAATGTAGCTGCCAGCACACCCAACTCTGGAATGGCGATAGAGAAACACGTGGCTGACAGGTTAGACGTCTGCCTCTTGATGACACTATGAAAAGTGTTGCCGGTTAGAATCCTATCAGGAAATAGGGAAAATAATTACATGCCCGCTTTTTTTTTTTTTTTTTCAATGATTCGATGGTCCCCTGATTTCTTGTATAGGGAAGCCCGACGTCTAGCCTTCTCGGAAAAGCGCAGACATAGTCTGGAGGTCTCGGGGAGGGGAGAGGGCGGGAGGGGGAGGGGGTACGTTATGCACGTTTTATAATCTTTGTACATACCCAGGAGATCACGAGATACCCAGATGGTTGAAAGACGTATAAAGAACGTAACGAAATACCTAGGAGAGATTTCCTCGGCATTTTCATTACCCATTCACCAGTTCAAATCCTCTACCACAGCATTAGTAGACCATAATACATTCTTGCTTTTTCTTCCATTAAATGGGAAAGTGAATATAAGAAATCCCTAGAACTTGGATAGTGGGGAATACGTCTTAATAGTACGCTAAACCAAACCTTCTATGATAATTACTATTGAGTCATTGTAAAATTAACTACGTCACTATTTTGCATGCTTTTCTCACATGTTGTTCTTAACAGAACACTCGGAATGCAACGCATTATTCGATGGCCATTTGATACAAAACAAGAAAAAAATGAAAAAAAAAGCTATGGAATTTGATAGCAATCTACACAGGGTGATATGATGTCAAGCATTAGACACGAAGCTGAATGGAATGATAATGACGTCGATAAAACACAAACAAAACAGGCAGGACCAGAACGATATAGATTTTTAATGAAATAAGGCAAAGCAAATGGGAGTACAAGAAGAAAGAATGCAATTGTTCCATCTACATGCAAGTCAAACTTGAAGATGTACATTTTCATTGCATTTTCTCTTCATTCTCTCTCTCTCTCTCTCTCTCTCCTTTCTCTCTCTCTCCCTTACTGCTCAAAGCAGAAGATCAGTAATAGATAGCTATAGATTGTTCAAGCAGATAACGAGTCTAGGCTTCTTTCTTTCTTTCCCTTTTTCCTCTTCTTTCTTTCTTTCCTTATTTATTCTTTCCTTCTTATTCTTTTTTTTTTCGTTTTTTTTTCCTTCTTCTTTCCCTTCTCTTTCTTTCTTTACCTTCATGTGATCTTTGTGATTCTATTTTTCCTTTCTTTCAGCCTTCATTTCTCCATAATGTGCACCTTTCCTCTCAATTTAGCTGTAAAAATTAAGCTTGTATTTCATAACATAGTGGACTAACTTTCTCCCTAATCGCAATCCGTTATATATATATATAAATAAATTGACAAGAATGGTGCGCAAAGTCCACTATCACTCATGCTGTAAGGATTTGTCACAATATCAAAATATCATTGTACAACATTCAAAATACAAACATGCCAGTCAAGGAATATTATCATGTACATTTATAAAAATATCCAGCTTGAAAAACATAACAATATTAGTATAGGCACGTTAGGCTGGATTATATCATACAGAACCCATGCAAAGCATGATTAAGATAAAAGGCGCCTTTTGCCAAATAATAATAATAATAATAGAGAGCATTTGTAAAGCGCTACTTCCCGTTGAATGCAGGTTTTATGCGCTTTACAATGGGAGATCGTTGTGACCAATCCTATTACCTCCCTTTGACAAACACGAGCGGTGCTGAGCTAGCAGTAATAATAAGGAAAAAAATCACTTTACTTCTTGTCATTCCAAAAACTGATCACGCAAAATTTTTATTTTTAAAAAAAAAAAAGGAAAATATTTTGAAGAATTTTTCATGACGTATTTTTTATGTGATTTTTTTCTTTCCTTACTACGCCTGTTCAACACCGTTTGTGTCTGACAATTTGAAGTAAGAAGGCTGGTCACAACGATCCCTTATTTATTATAAGTTGTAAAACCCTAGCTCTTGCCACTGTGCACAGTACAAAGTGTTACTTTAATTTTTTCATCTACTTTCCCCTTTTTCTTTTCCCTTCATATTCGTTGTGGTTTCTTTCTAAACAGATACTCGATAATTAAAGTCATCATAGAATTCTGAGGTTCCGTTACGTTTTTTTTTTTTTTCTCTTCAATTTAACCTCCCCCCCCCCCCCCGCCCCCTTTCCTCTTTATGTTATGTTACAATTTATACAATGAGTTTCTCTATTCTGATTCCTCATTCCAAGGATCCACAGAGTATCAAACAATCAAAAGCGTAACAAATCATTGCTGTTTACGTAGAGAAATACAATTATCAGAAACTAAGAAAGAGACAGATAGATTTTAACATAGGTGCTCATGCAAATCGTAAAATAAAAATAAAGTAAAAGAATTGAAACTTAGTCTGAAAAAAAAAAAGAACTTCTGAAAAACCAACACATACAAACATATAATATTAACTCTTTGTCTCCGTAATTGTCTTACTGGTTCGATAAAACTAGTTTGCTGATTCAGAAATTTTTAATTATATTATATAGTTGATAGTAAAAATTCCAGCATCTTAACTGATTTAACAGATCATGCAAAGAAAAGCATAACTTGAAATAATTTTACTGATCGGAGTGAATTAGTTAATCGCAATATTGATGGACAAATGACATAGCTGGGTGATTCATGGGCTATTTGCTCAGATAGATATCAAGGGAAATAATTGTGTCCATCTTAGCGAAGTAAATTTTCAAATTAGCGTCCCTTAGATCATCTTAGCCTTGACCTTACTATTAAATGCTGTACAGGTGAGAAATTGTTGGATCGGTAAGAGCACAGTAAGAAAGTTATTGTTACAGTGATGTCTGTGTAGCGAAATTGATGGGAATATCGTGGTCATATGACAATTTACTATTCAAATGATCATCTTGTGGTTAAAATGTTTGACAACTGGTAAATATGAAGCAAACCCACTACTGAATAAATGATTGTTTCATAGTAATTGTTTTTTGCTTGTATTGGGAATTAATGGCACAGCAACATAGGGCTGTATTGTGCCTAGCACGGCTGAATACGTTTATGAGTTAAAGGGTATATCAAAGGTGATAGGTATGAATCAGACGATAATATAAGATTGCTAAAGGAGGTAATCAAAAATGTATAAGCCTACAGACACGATTTGCCATGTGGCGCGTTGCAAACCTTGCAGTTCGTCAAACTGTAAGAAAAACGATTAGACTTGAAACAAAATTAATGCTTTAAAGCGAACTAATGACACAAATTACGTTCCGAACCAGCTTTACAGAGAGAAAGAGTTAAAAAAAAAAAAAATTTGCCACCAGTAGATACACCGACATGGAACACCACCACAGTTGCGTTTGTCATGGACTTTGTTTGGATTTCTTATATTTCCATGCGCACCCACTCACACAGAATCAGGAGACGTAACTGCTGGCCAGAGGCTGTTCCCAGGCGATTGGACACCGAGCAACGGTAAGTCCCCGCGTCCTGGGGCACCAGGTCTACCACCTTGATTGCTTCCCCTTGCCCGGTCACTTCCACCTTGTCATTGTCCAGCAAGGGCACGCTGACCCCGTCCTTCACCCAGGTAAAGGTCACAGGCGGGTACCCACTGGCTGGACATTGCAGGGTCACAGACTGGCCGGGTGTCCGGTAGTAAGTGGTCTCGTTGAGAAGCGTAACAACGGGGGGATCTGCAGGTCAATCAATGAATGCCCGTCTCAGACGAATATCTCTCAATGGATGTCATCAAAGATAAGTCTTTGAACTAATGAATGCCCGTCTTAGATGAGTCTCTTAGCCAATGAACGTTAGCCTTACATAAATCTCTCAACCAATGAAGGTCTGAATTATCAAAATCTCTCGATCTATCAGCATCCTTTCCTTTTCTGTGACAATTTTTACCACTTAATGTCCATAAGATGAATCTCTTAATCAAAGGGTAGCTGTTTATGGGAGTAGCTTAACCAATGAATTCTGCTTCATCATTATGAGTCTCTCAACCAGTGAATGGCTGTCTTAGATAAGTCTGTCAAACCAATAAAGAACGTCCATTTTCTTTTTCATTTAGATGGAATACTGAACAAATTAGTAGTTTAGCTCTGATGAGCCAAAAATGAAAACGAGAATGCATAATTTTGGAGATACAAGAGTCCAGTTGAAGAGAGAGAGGGAGGGGAAGGGGGGGGGGAGGGAGGGGATTACTTACAATTGACCATCAGGGTCACTGCTTCACTTCGATAGGACTTCCAACCTGTGTCCACCTCGCAGTAGTAGACAGCCGAGTCTTGGGGCGTCACCCGCTCGATGGTCAAGGTCGGGTCATCCAGAGTGTAGTTTCCGGTGACCCTATCGGCCCCTTGCTTCAGCCAATGAACGGCCACCACATCCTCGGGTGGATGGAACGAGCAGTCCATAGAGACCGATTCTCCTTTGTTACGTTCGTAGTAATTCGAGGAAACATTTACTTGAACATCCGCTGAGTTGGTGGATAAGCACACGGATTAGGCACCAAATAAAACACATGATCATCGAATGATTTTTTTCGCCGACATACATAAGCAGAAAAATACCTAACACAGTTTCCCTTGCGAAGACAGGAATTCATATTTTTTTATGAGAGTTTTTTTTTTTTTTTTTTTTTAAACTGGGTTTTCTTCAGAGATCGGTAGGTACACTTTTTGATTGGGTTTTCTTTGGAAGTCAAAGGGCAAACTTTCTGACTGGGTTTTCTGCAAATGACCAACTCCTTCTGCTTGTGCCCGTCAGTTCTCGTTCAAATTTGAATAGACCAATGGAAATAAATTTGCGCTTGACAGATATCTTGTCAATTCACAGAAAACGTTGAATATTACGACAAAATTCTACTTGTACAACAACTGTATAGCCAGACAATCCGTGAAGTAGCTGTGCCTCTACACCACATCAGAAGTGGACAATATAAATAGACTGTATGCATAGAATGCCAGAGTGACCACTACCGTGGAGACGATAGCCACAATGAAATGACCAATGGTCAATATTAGCGCCGATTCTACACCTTGCAAAAGCTGATCATTTCAACAATATCAAATGTCCCATGCACTGTAACCATCAATAATAGAGCAAACAATACAAACGCTGTTGTAAACACACTTTACAAATTTGCATAGAAAACAATGGCTTGTAAAAAACACATTTTATCTTATCTAATTACATTTTAGCAGAAACATAAATAGAGCCGGTATTCTTTTGTATATATTTGTTTTTTTTCCGAAACATGAGTGCACAATTATTCTGTGTGGGGTGGAATTCATAAGCCTCGTCCTCAGAGTTTCAAGTGGCCATAAATAAAAATATACGACAAAGGGCGTACAGACAGGCTGAAGCCACTAACTCATTTTACAAAAGAGTATGTCTGATATGATCATAAAAATCCTGATATTGTTGTTCCTATCCTATTTTCAACGAGTAGCAATCACCTTGTACAGTATACAAGATGGGCAGACTTCAGCAGATTTCGTGTATTGGAGAAGTGGCTATTTATTTATTTATTTATTTTTTAAGTAGCATGAAAGGAAGAAAAGAAAAAGAATAGTACAGGTTTATAGAGAAGAATAATGTACTATGGCCATACTAGACTTCAGTATTTTCAAAAGGCATATGCAGGGGAAATATTGTCAATTTATATCAATGCTCTCTGTTCAAAAGTGAATGGCTTAAATCAATACGTAGGCGTGAAAAGCGTCCTATTGTTTTCAACTGTTTAGAATTTTAAACTCATCAAGGAGACCAGGATAATATAGTTTGTTTATTATTGAGTGACAGTGTTAAAATTTCAGCTCTTGGAAAAAAAAAAAGGGGGACACACTTATGTAACTACGTAATAGAACTGTTCTACATGGGGTGTTGTACGTCAAACACATAACAGGTACAGAGGAAGGGGATGGAGAAAGAGAAGGGGGAGTAAATGATCTTAACGAAGGATAAATTATCTGTTTTGACATTCAGTGAGTGAAAAGGTGGCTTTACGATTTCCTACATAAGAAAAGCGATGATTTCGTTATATAACTTAACATAGGGGGAACGGTGTTTCATGAGGATCGTCCAAATGAAACGGCGGTCTTATGAGATTTTCCCAAATAAGAGTGACAGTGTAGCTGGAGATTCTAACTTAGGGGTTTGTTTTAAGAGAAAATGGTATTCTTATGATTTCATACATGGGAAGAGCAAATGCCTTGGTTAAATGAGGGTCACAAAGAAGTAATGATGTTTTATGATTTTTCCATGGCTAAAACAGTCGTCTTATGTTCTTGCAACTTTTTATCTGTGAAGAGCGGTCATGTAAATGAAGGATCGAATCATGGAAAACATGATTTTTTTTTATTTTGTCACGTTTACATAGCAAAGTGGTCTCCTAAGTACCAAAGATCTTTTACGTAGGAAGAGCGTTGGTTTAGTTGAATGCTCTTCACGAAGGCAAAATGATGGTTTATAAAGTTCACTCAGCAAAACCTATAGTATTTGTTTTAAGCGGAAACAAGAACTGCCTGGGACAAAAAATCTGAACAAAAGCACCACAGTGTTTTGTAAGCTTTACAAGAAGAGAGATATTTGAAACCTTCATCGTTAGGCTCGTATGCAATAAACTATCATATGTGTGCTAAGTAAGAAGTTTTACTACATGGAGAAGTTCTATCTAAATTCTGGTCTAAAATGCTAGCGAAGTAGCAGTAGATCTAACTAACACATTTACACCTGTAAACATAGGCGAAAGGGAAACTACACCACACTTACAGTTTTACTTATTTAGAAAGGGAAAGCAAAAGCCACTTCAGGACACAAGTGACTAACGATTGATCGAGGAATTTTCCTGTGAAGGACATCATAACTAATCGAAAATGTTGTATCGATGACTTTCAGTTGTTGGTATGAATCTAGAAATAGAGTGAAATTTCAGTGAATGACTGGGGTGATTTTAAAATGTTTGGTGTGGCACTTAATACTACGAGATGGTTAGGAGATTTTTACATTTGGCACCCCCCCCCCCCTCCCAAAAAAAAAAAAAACCCGTAGAAGATTGAGAATGAACATACAATTGAGGGAAGTTGCTGGGGCGATAATTAGATCGGGTAGTTTTTGGTGCTGCTAAGAATGTGTGAGACTGAGTGGCTTTTGTGAAGCAAGCAGAGAAGGCCATGGATGTACGAGCAATTAATTTGTCGCAATGATGACGTAGATTATATGGACTAGGGTTTGATGAGAAAATCCTGTGTTGAAACATTTATGAAAGAATGGGAGAAGACAAAGACTGTACTCACAGTTGAATGTATTGCTAACCGGCGGATACATAGATATTTGTGTACGAAAACTTCGATGAACTTAGGTATAGCAAGGGAGATTAGGGTACAGTCTCTATGGAAAGAATAAAACGTGCGGTGAATGTTCTTACAATAACTGTTAATCTACATGACATTCAGATTATTCAGTCTCTGCTATAGCAAAGATGGCTTGCACCTTAACTTTTTGGAACATGATAGGAAATAGAAACTGTCCTTACGGTAGAGAGCAATTTGGCCGAGTATTACTTTGACCTTTTTGTATTAAGGCTAAAGGGGGAGGGGGGGGGGTTCTGTATGGTGAGGAAGGTTTTGTAGTTTAATTAGGGTAAACTGAAGCTGAAAGACTGAATTAACTTGCAATTGGTGAAGGTTAATTAAAGAATACTTAGATTATGTGATTTCAATAATACTTGGAATATACGCATGTTGATTGTTATGACAGGTTGATTTGTGATTAAACTTTTGTGGGCAGAAGGGGAAGAGAAGAGGAAAAAAGAAAAAAGAGAATGTACTTACAATTGACCACGGTGTTGACTTGGGGTCCAAAACCTGTACTGACGTCATTGTCCGCCTCACAGAAATAAACGCCCTCGTCACCGTCTTGCACTGGGTTGATGGTCAGCCCGTATTGCTGAGAACAGGAGGTGAGCAACATGTTAATCATACAAACTTCTGTAAAGGATCTGGTCAAGAACTATCTCACTCACTAGTTCATTGACTTCTTCTCGGAACACCATACAATATAGTCAGGTAGTACCCATACTATGTCTCACAGCTAGTCAAAATGAGCGTATGTCGATTTTCTACCAAAGTGAGTTGTTACTATCTTGTTCAACCTTAATTTATAGATGCACTTTTATGTGATGAAAAGAAGTTTTGTGTGCACTGGACTATGGTCAGAAATATTGCAGATGGAAGAGATATTGGGTCAGCCTCGGCTTAAATCAGGAGGCGAATTGGAAAAATTAACAGTTTAGCACTTATTCACTTCCCAGCGTCCTGATATATTTATAGTCTGCCCTTAAAAGCAACATTTTCTAATTCAGCTATGATTTTTAAAAAAAAACATTTCTGCAATAGAAAAACATCAACATCAGAAGAACTTCATCCTATTCATCTCTGGATTTCTCTGTCCAAGCCCAGCGATTTACAGCTCATTCAGACTGGCTGCGAGACATATTTTACCTCCTTACAACATGAATCACTGTCATTTCTTTAAACATGAATATTAACGTCGTCACAGAAATGCTGACAACTTTAAGGTTAAATCTAGAAATGTCCAGCAGCCAGTATGGTCAAAGACATGCTCAATATGTTCTGACGCTGAATACTTTTCGAGTAAACGTACAACTCAATATTCATATCAAGACAGTCATCATACGCTGCTCCTCGATTTCACTTTTGTAGTAGTTTAATCTCAAATGTGGTTTGGGGAGAACTGTTGAATCGCCAATATTTCCACAATGATGTTTCTAATCTTTATGTTCAGAAATGACAAGTTAGTTGACCTGGTGGAATTAACCGGACGTCACTTTTGTTTCATGCTCAGAGAGTTTGGTGTCAAAGGCCAAGAAAAAGAGAGTGCTTGACTTCCGTCAAAGAAAAAAAAAATCCTTATCTCTGCTCAGTTTTCATACTTGTGCTCACCAACTAATCAGTCAACCAACCAACCAACCAACCAATCAACCAACCAACCAACCGACCAACCAACCATACATTTACTGATCAGCTAATCAACAAACGAACCAACTAACCAACCAACCAACCACCCATAAAATAACTTTTTTCATGCATTTTATCTTATAAATTTTTATTATTATTATATATATACATAAAAATATAGATATAGATACAAGTATTAAAATATCAATATATGATTCTTTTGACAAGTATTACAATCATATATATATATATATCATATATATGTATATGGAATCAAACTGTAAATATGAACAATTAATCAATTAACCAATCAACTGACTAACCAACCAGTAAACCAACCAACCAACAAGCCAGCCAAATAATCAACAAATTAACCAACCAATCAGCCAGCCAATCAACCAATTAACCAACTAACCAGTCAGCCGACCAACCGACTGACCACCAATCAACCAACTTAATCAACCAAACAAACAAACAACAAACAAACTAACTAACTAATCAACCTACCAACCAACTGACCAACTAGTAAGCTTGCTGACTAACTGATCAATCAACCAGCTAATTAGGAAAACATTCACTCATCCACCGACAAACGTAATCATCCACACACTAATCAGCCAAACAACCAATCAACCACCTAACCAATCCACCCATGGCTCCCCCCCCCCCCCCACCAAGCATACTGCCTTACCTGGTTGACCGCTGTCCCACCACTGTATCGTGGATTACTAGCAATGTCCAGTGTCTGGGTCACTCCGTTGACTACCCTATTCCAGCGGATGGTTGTGGGCAGGGGAACAGAATCCACTGGACAAGGGATAGTCAAACTCCCGCCTACATTCCCAACAAAGGTTGTCTGACCATTGGGGTAGCTGATGATTGGGGTGTCTGGGGGATGGGATGAAAACGGTATAAATTATAAAGTGTACATGTCAGTAAGTACTGAGGGTAGAGAATAAATCATAACGTGTACATTTCTGTAAGTACTGAGGGCAGAGTATAAATCATAAAGCGTGTATATCAGTAAGTACTGAGGGTGGAGTATAGATCATAAAGTATACATCAGTAAGTACTGGGGGTAGAGTATCAAACCGTTGAGATAACCTCCACAAGGAGGTTGAAAGACGTATATAGAACGTTAAGTAGAGTATAAATCATAAAGCGTGCATTTCAGTAAGTGCTGAGATAGGATCATAAAGTATACATTTCAATGAATCTTGAGGTGACAACAGAAAGTATACATTTCTGCAACACTAAGGACAACGTAAATAGCTTTGAGCACAAATATCATTAAGTGCTGAGATCGAGGAACAAATCAAAAAGTATATATTTCAATGAAACGTTGAGAGAAAGACATGTGACATAAAGTATATGTTATAGAAAATGCTGGGGAAAAATAGATATACAGTATACATTTCAATGAGCGTTTAAAGTGAGGTTTAGATTATAAAGCTTACATTCAGCAACTGCTGAGGTTAAGTTATATGTTATAAAGTGTGCATTTCAATAAGCGTTGAATGTGGGGTATAGAGATCATAGAATATACTTTTCCTTGAATAATGAGCTTGACATATAGATAATAAAACTTTCGTTTTAATAATTCTTGAGGGTGAGATATTATAATAATAATAGATATACCAGCAAATTTCATGCAGAATGTACACCAAATTAAGCGCATTTCAATAACAAACTTTTAACAAAAAATAGGAACTAATGGTGTTAAACAATAAACTTTCAATTGAAATATATAATTAACCAACCCCAAGAAAGGGAGATCGAGGAAATTAGATAATGAGAGGGTGAAAGATGAGAGGGTGTGCGATTGTCTGTCCGTCTGTGTGTGTGTGTGTGTGTGTGCAAGTGATAGAAACAGAGAGAGGTTGGGTGGGGGTGAGGAGAGGAGGTAGAGAGGAAATGAAAAGAAGAGAACAATGCAGGACATGCTAGGAGACAAAGAGAGAGAAAGAGAGGGG